>JAPYZJ010005513.1:0-20293 GCA_030522765.1 Ophioninae sp. B BG-2022a
TTGATCCGGGACCCATACATGCTTATATCAATCGTCTTAGAATTTCACCCTCTACCTCCCATTTCAGGGATGACATTCTTAGCTGGGACACCCTGTATATTGCGCTCTGAGCCCTTATTACCCTGGATCTTGCTACACAGTAATTCAATTGAACTCATAGCGATTCGAGCTCCAAAGGGATTACTCTTCGGAAAAGTGATAAGAGGATTCAGAATTTAACGAAATTTCTCCAGACTATGTCAAACTGATCGACCCATGGCTGTTTTTTTGTCAAATTTCTTGAATTAGTAAAAAAAGTAGATTGTATAAACTACGCTAAAGCTGCGATGGAAATTATGGTAAAGACAAAGTTTAGCTAATGTCACGACTTGGAGCTAAGTCCAATCAGTCCACTTTGCTTGGTTTTGTTTGGGTTTGTTTGGGCTATGATCGGCTTTGATCTCGTTTGGAAACAGTTTCAACTGATTCCTTTCTTTCGAACTGGTTTTTCTTAGTTGAGACCAGTTTTGACTAACGCTTGAATTTATTTGTCAGTAATTTCTCGTCTTTACTGGGAACTGGTTTTCATGGAGATTTTCAATGAGTTCTAGTTTTTTACTAGGGAAAACTGGTTTAAAGTGAAAATAGGTTTTAACCGTAACACAGCCTCGAAACTGTACAGTATGGTTCGAGAAAAAATTCAAATATTTTGTATTTTGTTTCGCTTTCATGAATTTTCGTAATTCGAAACGAATCCTGTTTGGTTCATAGTATCGTCACGATTACATCATCGGTTCGTGGTTTGAGGCTCAGGCGTGCAAATTGTCAGATAGAAGAACAGTTTTTTTTTTTCAAATCTTTAGTTTAAAAAAGTACTGATCGTGAAAGTACTTTTCGGCAAGATAAGCTTTCAAGCAAAATTAAGGAAATTAACTAAACGAAGCAAATAAAAATTAACAAAACAAAACAAAAAATTACCTAAGAATTTTTATTCTCATGTAATTTTTTAAAGAAATAAAGATTTTTTCGAAAACATCATAACGTTGTATAGGAATGTTTTAAAAAATGTTTAAAATATGGTTTTACAAAATAAATACTGTTTTTAAAGAATAAATAAATTAACAACGAAAGAAAACGAAATTTGGAACCATGGAAACTGTCATTGATCCGTCTTTGCAATTCCTGACTCAAAAGTAATTTCCATCCGTCCCCGAAACGCTGATTATTCATTCGAAATGAAGAAATCATTAGAAAAACATTGCCAATTAAACGACAAAGCGAGCACTCAAAGAAAGATATTATCCCACAAGAAAAAGTGAGATTAAAATTTCCTATACGTGTACGTTGGATCTCGATTGTCGTCGAGTGACATTCCACCAAAACGACATAAGGAAATCCAATAACAGCATTCGAAATATCCTCGGATGTTTCGAAAGCGCCGAGGGATTAGGGATACGCGTTGGGGCAATTACTCTCCCTCTTCGAGCAGGCTGTATATTCAAGGATGAAAATAGAAAATAGTAGCGGATCCGGGAGAAAATACGAAGCTTCGAAGTATTGGCCACACGGTGTTGGTGATCACGGGCTAAGAGCTTCGCGGCCTCGGCGACGTAAATCATGGAACGTTTCAATTACAAGAAATTAATTGACGCCACGAGCACCAGGCTGGAGGATCTCGCGTGTAGTCTCGACGTACGAGCACGTCGGAATACAGGCCCGTTTATTCTGTGCACGAGAACTCTTCACGGTACTCTTAACACGCGACTAAATTACTGTGAACCCATCAAATCAATTTGACAGAGGATCCTTGATTTTCGAGACTTTGCAAATGATTATTCATTTCTAGATTTTGGGATTGAAAATTATGGAAAAATTTGCTGACGTAGATCGTAATGTTTCTTATCTATAGTACCCATATTTATCGTTAATTTTGATTTGGAGACTAGGAGGTTGAAGGTCGCAACGTTGCGACGTCACGAAAATAATAATTTTTTTTCTTAAATTATTTTTTTTCTTAAATTATTTTTTTTCTTAACTTATTTTTTTCTTAAGTTATTATTTTTTTAATTTTTCGCCAAATAATAGGATTTGAGGATATAAAAAATGAAAAAAGAAATTTCGTTGCGTCGCAACGATGCGAACTTCAAGTCCATTGGAGACTCCTGGGAGTGCTTTTGGAGACACTAGTTTTTATTTAATGTCAAGTATGGGAATTCCCGAGAGTGACCTTGAAGACACTAGTGTTTACGTAAAATTGAGGATAGGGATGCACGAGAGTGATTTCGAACATGTCAAGCGTGTACTTTAACGTTGAGTATGGAAGCTTCTAAGAATGGTATCAAAGACACTAATACTTACGTAATATCGACCATGAGGATTTCTGTAGTGATTTTTAAAGAACCAACGTGTACTTGCCGTCGAGTATGGTGGCTCCTGAGAGTTATTTTGAAGTAGCGGTTACTCAATGTTTAGTATGGAGACTTTTACGAGTGATTTTGAAGACACTTGCGTTTACGTAATGTTGAATACGTGGATTCGTCTGATTTGAAAGACACTAGGAAATCAACATGTTGAGTACGTGGATTCGTCTGATCTAAAGACACTAAGATATCAACATGTTGAGTACAGGTATTCTTCCGAGTAACTTTGAAGTCACCAGAGATTAACTGAATGTTGATTACGGATACGATAGCCGAGCCGAGGAGTTTCAAAATCGCCAGTCTTCGGGATCATATTTTCTCGCGTGTGTCTTTACTCAATTTTTAGTATGGAGACTTTTGCGAGTGATTTTAAAGACACTTACGTTTCCGTAACGTTGAATACGTGGATTCGTCTGATTTTGAAGACACTAGGATATCAACATCTACGAGTACGATAGCCGAGCCGAGGAGTTACAAAATCACGAGTCTTCGGGATCATATTTTCTCGGGGGTGCTCGTGTGTGCGTGTGCAGTATAATATATCGCAGCGGATACATCGCGAAGGAAATTCCTGAGTTTGTGTTCGTATGTTAATGGCAGTGAAATGATGGGTGGATAATATGCCGGCGGTGTGCTCGTTCGTCTCCCTCCCTCCCTTAACCTCACCCTCTTTCCTCTCCCTCTCACTGGCATCGCATCAAAGTTTATTCCTGTATGGACGGTTGGTGGGGCTTTTGCTCGCGTACAACCGACCACCGGCGTAGCGCAATAATGACGCACATCTCGCGATTTTATTATTTTAATGCTACCCCGTCCTGGATCCACGCGACCCGCATACCCATCGACGATTTTGCTTGAACGCGGGATGCCGAGCCGTGTGTGACGAGAGAGACACCAAGAGAAAGAGAAAGAAGAAAAGACGAAGAAAACAGACGGAGAGTAGGAAATAAAAAAACGAGGTAAAGGAAACGAGTAAGTCAAGTTTTACGGGAAGACGATGTATGTGTGTAAACAGGGGGGAGGGGGGGGGGGGGGAGACGAGCTATTTGGCATTTAACAGTCGTATATTCTTTTCGTTTGTTATCCCGGAGTCTCTTTCGCTTCGTCGGGGATCCGTTTCGTTTATTGGGGATTCACGTCTGGCTCGTCTCCTCGCGCAGGAATAAAAATTCGCGTACGTGACATTCTTTTCTCGTTTATAGTTTTTTCTTTTCTTTTCGTTTCGTTTGTTCGTTCGTTTCACGAATGCGTTAGACGAGAGGCTTTCGAGTTATGGGGGATTTAGAATTGATTAGCAAACGAGTGAATTTGACAGCGCGAAAAAGACGAGGCCCTTGTTTATTTTTTATCCACTCTTCAGAATCTTCGGAATCTTCGGAAAAGAAATATAAAAACTGGTTTGAATCGCCAGAAGTCCTGAAAATTTGGGAAATTATTGTAGAATTATGGTCTTGATAGAACAATAACGAGGACAATTTCAAATTTTTCGTTAAATAATTTGGTATTCATAAATGTATGAAATCAACACGGTAGATTATGAGGAACCGGCGATTTCGCAAACGTTAAAATTATATTCCGCAGCCATGCAATTTTCAATATCAATATTATTGACATTCGCTTGAGTGAGAAATTGAATTTTCTTTTGAAAATAAAATTTAATTTCAATTATTATTGAAAGCGGGATTTATTGAATTTAATTTCCATTATTATCGAAAGTGGATTTTATTGAATTTAATTTCCATTATTGTCGAAAGTGGAATTCGTTGAATTTAATTTCAATTATTATCGAAAGCGGAGTTAATTGAATTTGATTTCAATTCTTATTGAACGCAGAATTCATTAAAATTAATTTCAATTATTATCGAAAGCGGAATTAATTGAATTTGACTTCAATTCTTATTGAACGCAAAATTCGTTAAAATTAATTTCAATTATTATCGAAAGCGGAATTAATTGAATTTGATTTCAATTCTTATTGTCCGCAGAATTCATTAAAATTAATTTCAATTATTATTAAAAGCAGAATTAATTGAATTTAAATTCAATTATTATTGAAAGCATTATTATAGAAAGCGTAAAATGAACATTCCCATGAGTTCATTTATTAGATATTAAATGAGCTATTTTTTAGGCTAAAAATTTACGACGCAATCTGATCAATGTACGATGAAAATTAATCAATGTCCCGGAATTATTTTTGGCTCCATCATATTACTCAGGACGATTTTCCTGGACGTGATGATTGGCCGATGAACGATCTGGACAATGCCGATCGTTGAAAAGATCCGTGACAAGAGACGAGTTATAACAGGGCAGAAAAAGGTTTGTCCATAGTCGCGTCGACACGGTTAGCGAATAACGTACGCGCGGTGGACGTTCGATGAATTTGTAAAGCGGATTGCACACTCGCATCAGTATTCACGAGACAGCGGTCACGTGCTAACCGTAGGAACATCAGCCGCAATCATCAGTTATCTACATTGTGTCTCGAGACTTTTCGCGTGTGCAGGTGTACTGTGAGAGAGATCCGACAAACAAGTACGCCAAACGGTATAATAGAAACTCGCGGAATTTCGCTAAATTATGCTAAATGAAAAACCAAATTGTTCGCGGGTAAAAATCAAATACCGATTCGGTGAGCTACCATAAAATTGAAATGTGCATCGTTCGAACGTAACGAAATTGAATTTTGTTTTTAATTTATTTTGTATTGTCCAAAATGAATGATACTGAAGTTGGCATTGTTGAAAAACAACTATATTTTTATTCTTAATTTTATAATCACAAAATTTCTTTTCGAATTTTCAAATGAAATGTACATTTAATTTTTTGAGTATTTTTCCAGTTTTTTAAAACTTTTTTTTCAATTCTGTGATTATTTCCATCGAAACAATTTTTTTAAATTTAGTGTAAGATATCATATATTTTTCGTCAATTTTACTCCAATAAAAATGTTTAACTCAGAATATTCCTTTCCCCAAGCTGTAGAGTAAAAGAAAAATGCCAATAAAAAAAACATTCATTTTTCAATAGAAACATTTTTTATAATTTTTGAACCAATAATTTTTCAAAAGTTTATTTGTCTATTTTGAACCAACAAATTTATTCACGTATCCGTTTAAAATATTAGATTTATCATTTCTCTTCTTTTATTATTGTGCAAAGGACACGATTTTGAAGTTCAATATCGTAAGAACGCAGTTATTTTTTTTTTTCATTTTACCGCAAACGGAAATGATCAATTAAATTATTTTTCTAATAAACCAACGCTATTGATTGGGCGGTCGGAGTGCGGCTAGGGCGATCACTGAAGATAAGCAGCACCGAAAGAGGCTGATACTTGGTGCGGTGACCGTTGCCGTGCTCGGACTAGTGAACACTAGAAAGGTCAGCGAGGAAAATTTTTCAACTCGAGGAGAAAATAAATGAGATATTTGAAAACCCGTAAGGGTGTAGATGGAATAAAGGAAACTCGCACATAATTTTTCTAATAATTAAATAGATATTTTAATCACATTGTGATTCATTTTAATCCTGAAAAATATTTTTTTCACCATATTTTCAAAATATTTGGTAAGATTCGTTTCCGCTTTTCTCGTACAACAGTTCCGAGTGTCGAGAATAAATTAAAAATTGAATAATCGTACAAACGTAGTTAAAATTCTTACCAGTCCAGATTTCTTGTTGGGCGCAGTTTCGGGACAATCGGAGTCGAGAGGATCGAGACAAGGCTTGCTCTGATAGCCATTCGTAATACCAGAGCGTTTCATGTAATCCTCGAGTGTCTTGAAGGGAAACTGGAAGCGCATTTTCTTCATTTCTTCGAGCATGCCCGTCGGATTTAGATTCGTCCATTGAACGTACGTGTTTAGCGTGGCGCCCCTGTTTCGTAATGTACAATTTACTTTCGGCTTTTTCACTTTGACTTTCGGCTTTTTCAAGATTTCAGCATTTAATTATGTATTTTCCATATACAAAATATTATTTCCCATTTCTGAAATTCCAAATTTTATTTTCGGTATTTCCAATTTCATTTTTCATTTGACAAATTTCATTTTTCATTTGGCAAATTTTATTTTTCACTTTCCAAATTCCATTAATCTTATTTTTATTGAAGTAATTTTATGCTGGAATCGAAGAAGAAATTTTTTTAACTGCGTAAAAAAAATTAAAATAACAAAATTTTCTACGGGTCGATTGAGAATTTCGGGGTAAAATGGAATACTCACGGTATATGAACAGGATACTCGGGCCCCAGGAGTTTACTGCCCTCCCAGAAGCAGTCGAGTGGAGTAATAATGGCACACGGTATTATACTGTCAAATATCTGTAAGCAGAAATGCAGAAAAAAACACGTTCGAATTGATCCATGGCAATCGTAAGGTTGTTTCGAAAGATACAACGTTTGTACGAATTCGGTTGCACATTCGGTTGTGCGGAAAGAATTGCGAGTAAATTAACAAAAAAAGATTTTATCAGCTTCGCAGCAAAGTGTGAACAACGGCTCATACCCGAGCAATCCAAATATAAATATTCGAAAAACAAAGAAACGATGTCGTTCTGTTTTTATCCATGTCTCCTTCCGGACGCTCTTTTTTCGGGGATTGTAAAATATACGCCGTGGATTTGAAAAGACCCACCTGCGCGTTCTCGGAAATTCCCGAAAAGAGAGTTACCGTGGTACTCAGTCTCTCTTTCTCTCTCTTTCTCTCTCTCTCTCTCTCTCTCTCTCGCTCTCATCCATTCTCCTCCCATTGTGAAAGATCTTTCGGTCAAGAAATCTTCGTAGATTATATTTCTCCCTTCCAGGAAGATTTTTTCTTTTTCTCTTTTTGGATTTTTATTTTTTATTTTTAGAAGGATTAGGGTGATTGGAATGCGAACGATCTTCAAGAGAATACACGAAAAATGAATTCCCAAATTTTTCGAAAACGAAACTCCAAAAATATGATCGTCAGCTATTCCCCCATTTTTCTTGAAACATAAGAAATGAAAATATGTGGAAAATCGTTGAAAAAGGACGATTACCAGAATTCGTAATTGCGTAATTCCTCTGGCCGTTCGGGAACATTGATTTTATTAAGAACCTGGTTTTCTATTCAAGTTGGTAATGGAAAAATGAATATTTGTAAAAAGTCCTTGTATATAAGCTGAATTTGACGTTGACGGAATTAAAACTCGGAGGACGTTGATTAAGGGCATGACGAAAATCGACATAACCTGACAAATTTTCAAAATCCGTTTTCTCGTCGTCGATTAAGTTTACGGGAAAAACTCAAGCATCAGTCTTTGTAGAATTCATAGAGACAGAAATAGATGCTTGAAATTTACGATAAAAAAGTTTCATCCTCCAGAAATTGCGATATTAAAATTTCGACTATCTCTCTCGCACTGGTGTGTCACATGGTACATCTTCGACATGTCCTTAAACTTGGTGTTTTGAGGGAATAGGCAAGTATGGGGACTGCTCGGGAAGTCGAATGTCGTCGCGATCGTCTTTACTCGTGAATGCGCTCCGAGGCACACGCGAGTGGACCTGCTGCGCCTTGGCAGCCTGGCTATTTATCGGACGGCGCCCACCTCTCCCTCGGGCACTCGCCGTTTAATGACGAGCGAGGACGAAAGAGTGAGAGAGAATAAAAGGGACCGAGAGAGAGAAAGAGAGAGAAAGAAAGAGGGGAAAACGAGTAAGCTGGGTGATGTAGGACGACGTGGATGTTGCTGCTGTTGCTGGACCACACCGTTGGTACTCGCGGGAGTACTCCGAGAGAAAACGGATAAACAGAGGAAGAAAGAGACAGAACTATTTTCAAATTCAGACATTTCGCAATTCTTTCTCTCTATCTGATTTCTGCCTCGGTAAAGTATCCTCCCTTTCCCCTCCACCCCCCTGTCGCCATTTCACTCTTTCGTCCGCGTAAGCAACGGACAGTGAGAGATACTGATGGAAAAACGAGGCGAAGAAAATATTCCTCTCTCGTCTTCTGTTCTGCACCCCGTTATTACGTGAAGCTAATTGTCCGAGCGCTTATTTAGTTTAGTCCGCTGCAAGCCCGGACTTCTCCTCGGATATGACGGGCTCCAAACGGAAAAAGAAAGAAAATGAGAGAAGGAAAGAGAGATGATGATGATGATGATGATGATGATGATGAAGTTTATTATGCCCTGGTACAACTATGGGGCGACATACGAATCGGAACGAATACATAAATTATACAAAAATGTAGAAATAAACTCATTGAAGACTAGCGTTGCCATGTGGCAACGTGAGTAGTCAATTTAATTTATGGATCATACATCAAAAACTACAAACCTAGCGTTGCCGTATGGCAACAGGCTACAACTCAAAATTGGGAGATTTTGAATTTTTTTTTGTCATCATCATATTAACTGGTCACCATTCAACCCAAATGTAAAGATAAAAATACAAATTTTTTATTTTAAAAACTCAGTCCCTAACGGGTTAAGAATAAGAGAATACTATAATGATAATAATGAAAATAATACAGAAGTGCTTAACTTAGAAATTAAAAATGTTACAAAAAAAAAAAAAGTAGAAAAGAATTTCATAGTGAATTTCAATGATGCGAGGAAAATCACCGGAGCTCATGACCGACAGCCTGTAAAGTAATAGCCGAGGAAACGATTTATCGTAATTATTGCCGAAGCAAGCAGCAACATCCTTGGCGAATCCTTGGCAACGCTTTGGAACATTCTTGCTCCCCCCAATTTTCCTGGTCTCTTATACCGTACCGATCTCTTATACTTACACGGCTACGAAGAGTTTCACCGTTTGCCCGGTGAAAAGTTATAAAGTTCGAATCTTTGAAATGCAAAAACAATTTATGATTGATTCCTGCGGACAGTGGTTTTAGGGACTGAGAACTTTGTATCAAGCGAATGCAACGAAAGTGATTGTTTTTCAATCCTCTAGAATTCCCGTGAGCTTTCCCTTCCCGAAAATTACATGATCATTTTTTGCATCATCATTTTCCGATTTAAAATCCGAATCTCCGGATCAACATTCCTGCCAACAATAAGAATGAGAAATCAGCAATCTTCGATGCACACTTCGAATCTATCCTTTCACATTTGTATCATAGATTGACGATTCCATTAGACCAAACAAAAAAGCACCTTCGATCGATCATCCAACTAACAAAGTGAGCAAAAAGATGCATCCTAACCGCCAAGCTTCAACATAGTCGAAGTTTTTGCGAATTTTTTTATCCACGTTTGTTTGGGGATTCTAATTATGCGAGCTTAACCAAGCCGGTCAAGCCTGCCAAACCTATCAAACCTGTCAAGCCGGCCAAGCTTGGGAAACCTGTCGAGCCTGTCAAGGCTACCAAGTCGGGTAAGCCTGCCAAGCCCGTCACTCCTGCCAAGCTCGTCACGCCTGCCAAACCTATTAAACCTGTCGAGCCGGCCAAGCTTGGGAAACCTGTCAAGCCTGTCAAGGCTAGCAAATCGATTAAGCCTGCCAAGCCCGTCACGCCTACCAAGTCCGTCAAGCCTGCCAAACCTATCAAACCTGTCAAGCCGACCAAGCTTGGGAAACCTGTCAAGGCTACCAAGTCGGTTAAGCCTGCCAAGCCCGTCACGCCTGCCAAGCCCGTCACGCCTGTCAAGCCCGTCACGCCTGCCAAGCCCGTCAAGCCTGCCAAGCCCGTCAAGCCTACCAAGCCTGCCAAGCCCGTCAAGCCTGCCAAGCCAACTAGACATTATATAAAAATATCGTATGATCAAACGATACGTGTACTAGTCTGCCTGGATCAATGAAAACGAGAAACCGGCGCTAACGGTGCCGACTACTCTTCTTTTGCCACTTCTGTCATACTCGTGTGTGTATGGACTCCAACCAAAGAGGAAAAAGCAGAGAGAAAGAGAAAGAACGAGTGATCAGGAGAGCACGTTCGTCGAAGGTTATACGTAATGCGCTCTCAGAATACGAGCTCGCGGTTATACACATATTTTCGTGTGCGTCCCTCCTTGATTGGTGCATTGAGAAACGGCAGGAGTCGAGTCGCGGGATTAAAGGTGCGGGGCGGGGTGGGGGTGGGGGGAATACATTCATACACCATAAGAGTAACCATTGCCGAGGTTGTATCACCTGGTCGATGTAGTGCATGTCGAAGTTGGGTACGCTGGGCGCGTAACACATGTCTTTCAGCTTCCACGTGCTGGAAACAGACAAGAAAAACAGACACGTGTTAGTGCAATGATCGCTCGCACGCAAATGTGGCGGATTATTTTATTTTATTTCCATTCTTTTTTGGTCGTTGCGTAATCGAGGAAGTCAATGATTGAACGATAAATTCGTGTTTCTTTTGACAGAGTAACGCGTGGTTTGTGGGAAGGGACGATGGACGTGATATGCATGACTGCACTTAAAATATTTGACACTGTAAGAGGATTTGAGAAATACGTGACGTGGAAGCTTGCATCGTTGGTACGCAGCGACAATAATTTTTTACTTTTTTTTTTGACGATTGGTAAACTCGAGCTATAAAAATCACGAGCAATTTTTGGATATTCTTATTCTGAGATTTATATAAAATTTGATATATTGATGCAAGCTACACAAACGATACAAACGTTTAATTCCGCGATTTATACGAAGATGCTATATTAGGGCAACCCAAACAAACCCAAAGAATACTTTTATTTCATGATTTATAAGAAATCCGCAATATTTTTGCTACCCAAACAAACCCAAAGAAGCCTTCACTTCCGCGATTTATAAGAAAATTTGCAATAGGTTTGCAACCCAAACATTGGCCAAATCAAGACAAATCTGCGATATGTTTGCAACACTCCCAAATAAGCCTTTTATTCCGCGATTTATAAGAAATCCGCAATATTTTTGCTACCCAAACAAACCCCTTTTTTCGTGATTTACAAAAATACACTATACAATATGAAATACGTTCAGCAAGCTATACAAACAAACCCAAACAAACCGTTTATTCTACGAAATTACAAAAAAATGTATTTCAGCAAACCAAACGGAAAATCTGAGCAAACTTTTCATTTCATTATTTACAAAAAAATCTCTTATATTTTACTAAGCCAAACGAAACAACCCGAACGAACCTTCTGATAAGAATTCCTAGAGAGTCAAGGTCAGTCCAATGAACGTTACCATTTAACAAGAAGATTAAAAAAAAACGATCGCTTCGTTCCACCATGCAAGTTTCAATCTTATTCCGGTATTTTTCAAACCCGAGAAAAACGTTTGAAAAGAAATATTTCAGGGGGAGAAGGTTGATAATAAAAAGTTGGTTCGACTCACATTTCGAAAAGATCAACGGTGACCTGAGTCGCCGCTTTGAGTATGGCCAAGTGTTCCTTTAGCGCTGACGGATGGAGCATGTTCGCCCCCGCGTGTCTCGGCGTTTGTATGACCAATTGATGCGTCGAGGGTGCCGCCTCGCCCAACGCTTCCGACGCGTACGTCAATTCTTTTTGCAGCCTTCCGCCTTCTGTAAACAGACAGGAGAAAAAAGAAAAGAAAATTATAGACTTTTTCCACCATGCGACGAACAAAACAAATTTGTTGATTTCATTTGTAGGAAGTCGACGATTTTCCTTGCATTCTGACAACGTCAGATGCAATAATTAAAATAAAAAATGTTTCAATAGAAAAGCGAATTCCATTCCACGCCAAATTTCAAAGATGTAGATCCAAAGTCATTATCTTCAAAGTACCATTTTGCCTAATAATAAAGTTAGTAAAAATCAGAGAAAAATTTTAGATCCATTCTTTCCACGTTATCTAAACGACGTTTAAGCATTTTTCGTCGAAATACAGCAATTGTGTTTTGCGGTTTTCCATTTCTGTAAGAGATATCGTCATTCTAGTGGTCTAGTGATCGGAAAGGAGGCCAAGTTTTTACGATTTTTTTTGCGAGTATCATAAATGGAATGGACATTTGCTGTAGTAGAATCATCGAGTATATATTTAAGTAGAACGTTTTCTTTATTAGATATAATAATAAGATAATAATAATAATAAACAATAATAAATATAAATAAATTTTCCTAAATAAAGGAGTTATAAAATAATAATAATAATGTAGAAACTGATCCGTTGGTCAAATGGGCAAAGGCTTGCTAGTGGATCGGGGGATCCCGGGTTCAAACCCCGGTATCGCCGGAGATTTTTTTTCGAAATTTTCCGATGAAACTTGTTCCGCGACCTGGAGGGGAACTTGGGACCGGCTGTACTGGTATAGGTTTTCCGCAGTTTTCTATGCCCGTGCCAGGCATGGCACGGTGAATACGGTATATAGAGAGTTGGGTGAAAACGTAAAGAACCTGCGAAGGTATACGTTCGAAAAGTGGAGAAAATAAAGGATTTAAAAAATAATAATATAATATGATGAAATAAACATATTAATACAGCAATTATATTAGAATTTTTCACTAAACAATTTAATATTTTTAACGATTCAATAATTTCATTTAATTCAACACAGAAATTTAACACGCTTAAACTAAATCGCTGCAAATTAAAAACAAGACTATTCCTTCACGATTAAGAATCAAACGATTGATTAGGCTGAGTTTGAAACAAAGTCAAAAAGTTGAAACAAACAAAGTCGTTTGTCACGCCAAAGTCAAATTTGACTTCAATTATTGAAATGAAAAAAAATGAACATTTCTAAGTGTTAATTAATTATTAAACGAGGCCCTAGTAACGCAAAGCAAGAAACGACATAAAGTTTCGTGAATTAGCAATTTCTCCATGGACTTTTGGTCGATCCAACAAAACCTTAAATAACAACCCTCTGCTCCTTTCCTACCATTTCTCATGTTCGTATCCCGGGGCACTTCTTGATAAAGATACAAGTGTTCGATATCGGAAAATAATCAAGTCGCGAGAGACTTGATTATTGATGAGAGATGAGATCCCCTTCCCCGCATTGACCGTTCGAGTCAGCCAAGCCCCTCGACCCCGCGCGTCTTCGGGCAAAGTGTAATTAGTAAGTCTCGTTACAGAGACGAATGGTAGAAGCGCGCATATGCAATTGTGTGTCGTCATCGTTCGCAAGTAGGATATAACGAGAGAGCTTTCTTCCTCGGAAGAATTTTTCGATGTTCGTCTTCGTCCGAGGGATTTTGAGACGAGGATGCACGGGAGGAGAAGAAGGGGTGGAGGAAAGGAAATAGAAGGAGGGGACTGATCCCTCGGTTCTCTTTCCCGTTCCTATATACCTAGTAAGATTTCACCGTCAAAAATGCCGACGGCGTATTTGCTCGTTCCGGAGGAGTCTCGGCGCGGTGTTCAGCGCGACCGTAGACCACCCGCGTGTTGCCTCCGCTGGAGCCCTAGTGGTTCTCAATTGCCTCGAATTCTCGGATTGATAGCGCATCTTTTTTCAGTCCTCGTACGCGAGACGCAAAAGGAGAGAAAGAGACGCGGGATAGGTAAGTGGAATTTTCCGATAATTCGATGAACCTATCTATGCTGACCCAAACAAACCCAAACACACTTTTGTGGACCGATAAATATCATCGTGACTCTTTTAGAGTCTCGTTTTCGAGAATAGAACTGGCTGAGCACCCCTGAATCAAATGATTGTGAATACGTAAGGGGGAAATAGAGATACAAACGGGCTTTGGATGGTCGCAGTTCTATGACATTGAACTTTGCGTTGTTCAAACGCAACGAACGAATATTGCTGATTTGCACTGGATGTTATTTTAGACTCTACGATTAATAATTTTTTTGTTTACTTGTATTAAAGGGTATAAAAAAAAAATTCAACTTGGAAAGGTTATGTGTCTATAGTGTAAAAAATCGTAAATTCGGAATTCTAATATTCTCAGGGAGAAAAAAATTTCGATTATTACACTATCACAAATTTTTTTTTTGACCGTAAGCCTTAATGAATCGCCAGTTTTCAATTGTAGACTCTAGTATACTCAGACCTGTCTCTCTTGACCTCTTGACCTCCATGATTTATTTATTATTTTATTTTTTGTTTTTTATTGTTAAGTGTATTAAATATATTTAATTTTATTTATAATTGAAAACAATCATTTTCTATTTATGAATTTATTCTCTTCGTGTGTGTATGTATTATTATTTGTTCCTTTTTACGCCCTTTTCGGGTTTTTGCGGCCCCTCCCTACTTATTTTTCTTCTGTTCCTTCCTTTTTCTCCTTTTTTCCTCTGTTCCTTCTTTAATTTCTCTTTTTCCGTTTTTTTCCCCACCTTGCGGCGGCTGCCGACTTTCCCCCTCTGTATCGTATTCGTCATGCCATTTCTGGCACGGGCATAGGGAAACTGGTCGTGGAACGAGTTTCATCGAAAAATGTCGAAGAAAAATCTCGGCTGCTAGCGACCTTTGAACCCGAGACTTCCCGATCCATTGGCAAGCATTTAACCACTTCGACGACTCCGTTCAATTTATTCTCTTGATTTATTTATTATTTTTTTCTCCACCCATTTATTTCCTTGCGTATTAACGATGAATCAGCCTGTAGAATGCGGGTATCTTGCGAGGCGTTCCGCTTGAACATTGAGAGATCTCGATTCGCCTTCTCTTTCCCACTCTCCCCTTCCCTTCCTCACATAATAAAGACGCTACTCTTCCGGAGATCTCCGTATGCCACCAGCATCAAGCGGCATAACGGAGGAAATGACGTTCGAGAAAGCGACAGAGAATTGCGACTACGATGTACGGAGGAAAACATGTCTCAAGAGGTTCACCAACATGATATTTTTATTGCATAATTTTGTAGCTTCGAGTCGTAACTTTAATTTTTCGAGATTTTAAGTGAAATCCAACCGAGCGTGATGGGTTACGATTTTTAGACACAAAGTCCCAAAACCGACCCAAAACTCCAAAGATTCGTAGTCCCAAAACGGATATTTTTCAAACACAATAATTTTTAATCCAACGAATTAAATCTTTAAAAAATACATTTCGACACAAATTAATAAATTTAATCCCGAGCAATGCGAATGTCAAGGCAAACTCCCAAGCCCCAAAACCGACCGAAAACTCCAAAGATCCATAGTCCCAAAACGTCTGAAAGGAAAACAGGAAAATAAAATCCCCCGCGCATGCGCAGCAATAATAGCCGTTCCTAGACAACATTTATACGTCGTAAAATACTCTTAACCGGCAATAAATAAAGGAAACCGGGCGTATCGACGCATAAAGGGTACATGGGTTACCCCGCGTGTGCGTATAGTTCGGTAGGATGAGAAGGGAGACCGAGAATTTCTTGATTTATCGACGGGGCGTCTCTGTAATTATTTCTCCGTCCCTGTCTCACTTAGCGCGGAGCCCTCGCGGGACTGTACCCTTCCGGCTACCGTAATTGCACCGTAAGATCCAAGCATCCTCCCCCCTCCCCTTTCTCTTCATCCGCTTCGCGATCCTTTCTAAATGTATTCCTCTCTCTTTTTCTCTTCGGGTCTTTCGCTCTTTTCTCGGTCGCCTTCCGTATCTCGGGGGTCCGTTCGTGAATCGCGATTTCTCTGTCGGAAGCTTAGGTGGCCCCAACAGAGAAACAACGGCCATTCAAGACCCAGTCTCGTTTCCGAGTGCGTATATCTCATCAACATTGACTCCATTGTCTCCGTACGTTTTAATTTTATTCTCTTCCCCTTAAACCCCCACCATCCTGATTGCGAAGTACGGGGTATTCTGGATGGATCGGCTTGAAAAAAAAACAATGAACTACGGCAAAGCTTGCATCGTTGGAAAGCAACGATTTTTTTTTCTCATTGTTCTTAATTCAGATCATAGTGAACTGTATTTTTTCGCCAATTTTCTCGCTGCCAAAATGTCTTCGTTTTTTAAATATATTTTCATTACGGATTTCTAGCTATAACTTTCAGAAAAAAGCATTTGGTTAACAATGCTTGTTTGGAATGGTTGTACAACCTATTTTTGCCCCGTAAATCCACCGATAGATAATTTTTTAATAAAAATGAGTTAATTTTTGTTGCATTGCAACGATGATGATTCGTGGACTCTATGCGGACTAGGCTCTCCATGGTGCGTAAATATGAAACCATAGAATTTCATAACATTCGAAAAACAATGACATTTTCATAACATTTTGGAGAAATCTTGTTAAGTAATTTCTAATAAATGTGCGAAATGTGATTTACGTCAAAAACAATAATAAAAATAAGAGAATGAAGAAAAACATTTCGTTGCGTTTCAACGATGCAAAAAAGAACCCAATGCTCCTCATGGAGCAATATACAATTCAAATAAGCAAATAATGAATTTCGATTAAAAAAAAACATTTCTTTCCAACGATGCAAACTTCGACCCAATAATCCTTACCAAACACTGTACTGATACCAGCTAACATATGCAGAGTACAAATTTCAATGCTACAAAAAATTTTAAAAACAGTAAAGTAAAAAAAAACACCATTGCGCTTCAGGGATTCATCCAAGCCCATCCAAGTGTGGTAATCTCGGGCAGTTACGTTCAATCAAGAGTTTTATCAACAAAACCACGTGGAGAGCTCCGAAGATTCAACGGGCCAATTATTGGTCGCGCAATACAAGTCCGAATAGGAGACTGTCCGTTTCCGTATAGGGAACCCAAACAATCAAGCGCAGGTGTAACAATCATGCAAGATGCAAGAAGGAATCAGATGGAAGAGTCCAGAATAAACAAGAGTCCCTGAGAAGGACGGGAGAAGGATTAAGAAAAAGAGAGTGGTGGAAGACTGATGGAAGAAGAAGACTGGAGGATGACGAAGATGAAGAAGCGCGTGGTGGAAAGCGCTCCTGCGTTGCTTCTGGCACCGTGATCGCATGGTGGCGGTTAGCCACGTGTGTGCTCGTGCTCCCGAGCTGATACACCTCAACACACATCCGCGTATATGTATATATGCATCAAGCATACGAGCCTCCGGGGACCAAACGCGAAGCTGGTTTCGAAAAGACAGGCAGGTGCACGAGAGATACGTGTTACATCGGTGGGCCCGATCCACAAAGGCACATCCACACCCCAGACACACACACAGACATTGATTCAGCATCAATGTTGAAGAAGTTCGTTTCTCGGTGGATGCTCAAGACGATGGCCGATATAGAATGGACCATAAGGACTACCGCGAACTCCGTAGTACGTGTACACCAACGTCTTCGGGGCCAGGAGAGATCCTTCACCGAAGAAAAGAGAAGATTAAGAGGGCCCAGAGCGATTGGGCGGTCCAACTAAAACTTTCAATGTGTATACACATTGGGCTTTTTTCGATTCGTGTGGGTTCTCTGATCTTTCGGCGCTGATGGGCTTAAGAATCCTTTCTGTGTGTATGTATGTTTGACCAAAGTTCCTCCATCACCGGTGGATACTCATTAAAAGGATGTAGAGAATCAATGGCGAACTAACGAACGTAGCAACGCAAGAGGAGTTGGGAAACGACAGAGAAAAAAAAATGGTGAGCCCAAGAGAGTCGGATATATCAGGGAAGAAATACGTGCTGTACTGTACACGAAAGAAGATACCTCACAGGCAATTTAAAGTCGCGTATCTATCACCGTGATTCAACAAAATACTTTAGATAAACTTCGAGACGCAACCAGGTCTCGTTAAAAGCTTGTTATAATAATAAGAATAATAATTGTAATAATCGTACGAATAAACGTGATGGAGACACTCCTGGGATGTGGGTGTGGTTTTTTTTTTACGTTTTTTACTGGTTCACTGGTAAGCAAATGTATTCACCATGATTGAATGGGCAATTAACGAATTGCTCGGATTGAACTTAATTTGTTATTTAGCTTACGTGCACTTTAACAAAAATTTTAAAGCCTGATAGCGACCAGGAGAAAACTTGCTGTATAATTTTTTTTTATCCAAGCTGCTCCACCTATCGCTCTGATCGTGCTTTTCTCGGACACCGGAATCGAATTGCGTTGAATTTCACGAAGTATGGGTTTCTTTTTATTAACACGGGCATCCTTCTGGTGGATAAACTGTTTTTGGTTAAGTTTATTTTACAATACTGGGGTGTTGGGAGATCCTACAAATTGATAGGACCTTTACGAGGCATGTAAAGTCAAACAATGTTGTAAACCCAAACAACGTAAAAAATGGACAAATCTGTGATATCGAGCGATTCTTTTGACTTCTTTTCGAGCACTGATAAATACCGGAAGTTTAAAGTCGTCGCTAATTTTTTATGACCTTTCTTAAGAATTCAAATGATATAAAGCAAGTGAAAAATAGGAATGTCTTTAAAGTCGAGGAAAGTACAATTGTTTTGTACTTTGTACCATTCCTTAAGGGTAAGCTTCAGCCGTTGAGAATCTTTACCACTTTTTGTGGTTTCTCTTAAATGCTAATATATGATATAAAGAAACAAAGTGAGATATTCGATATTGCTTCTTTTTTTTTTGGGTTCGTTAACAAAACATTTCGAACGTTGATGTCTTCTTCGAGTAAAAAATTCTCGACAAAACAATTTCACGTTCAGATGATTCGAACTTGAAGATGAATTGTAGTTTATTTTTTTAAATTAAATTGTCGAGAGGACGATGTCCTTCGATCCCCAGCCGTCTACGATGTGCAATGAAGAAACGGGTGGAAGAAATTGTTATTGTCCGATCGCGGAAGGTTTCCTGTTACGGAATGGTGCCCTCTCGAATTTCACTTCCTCGTGCGGGGGAGGATGCAGTTATGTATGAGAGACGAAACGCGTAAACTGCACAATGGACATACCCAAGAAATGCCATCAACGATGTTTCGGGTTAATTTCAGATTCCCTCACATCAGATGATAATATTATTTACTATGCCCTAGTCTATGCTTTCGAGCAATGGTTTAAAAGACAAAATAATATGAATTATGAGAAATAATAACGAAATTAAAGAAAAATTTGTAGATTATATGGCTATATAAACCGAAAAAGGAGTAACAAATTACTAATAACGAGTAATAACAAAATTAAGAATATAAAGAATATAAAACGATCCATACTAAGATAAGGCAATTAGAATTTCGTGGATTATAACCAATAATAACGAAATAAAAGAAAATATAAGCAAAAAGGTGTAAATCAACTATAGAAACCAAAAATCACTACTAAAATAAAGTGTTAATAACAATAAGAGAGAGAGAGAGAGAGAGAGAGAGAGAGAGAGATTGATCGATTGATTGATTTAATATGCCCTAGATAACTATTCGGGCAAAAAATGTACAACAACAAGAATATAATGTAACTTATTCATGACAGAACTAACTGTATAAACTAATCAGAGTACTTATGACTAAGATAACATACTAAGAGTAGAAAAAGAACACAATAATAAAGAGTAAAAAAAAATAAACAGTAGCAATGTAACATTAGAAATAGTAATAGAGAGGAATTAGTAATTTTAATAAATTAGTTAGTTAATTAAATTAGTAAAATAAATAAAATTAGTAATTAGTAATAGTAATAGAGAGAGAGAGAGATGATGATGATGATGATGATAGATTTTAATATGCCCCAGTATTACTTTCGGGCAATACGGTGCAATATACCAAAATAATAACCAAATATAAGAACATAAATAATAATAATGATACACATTGCAATTAATAATAAGAACTAAGAACCAAGCAACTAAAAAAACTAAGTCTAATAAAATAATAATACATCAGGAAAACTAAATAATACAATTCAAAACAATAATTCTATAATAATAATAATAATATAATAAATGTATGCAGATAAAAATAAAATATAAATAATAATAATAATAATAAAAACCTACACCATCGCCAGCAGCCTATTTCAAACCAAATACAAGAAAAATAATAATAACAACCTATATAATTCAAAAAAATAATGAAAGATAATGAAATTACAAAAAAGAGAGAGAGAGAGAGAGAGAGAGAGAGAGAGAGAGAGAGAGAGAG
>JAPYZJ010005513.1:27284-37581 GCA_030522765.1 Ophioninae sp. B BG-2022a
TCGTTTCAAAATTTCGAAGTGGACGGAGGCGTGTTCTCGGTTATTCGTAGCGATTTCTCAAGGACGAAACATTTTTATCCAAAATGGCGACCGGAGGGCCCTCGGTGCCATCGTCCTTAATGCAAGTAACAAATTTCGTACCAATTGGTTCAGCCGTTTCGGAGAATAGTGATTTCTAAATTTCGAAGCGGACGGAGACGTGTTCGTCATGCCCTTAAGGAAAAGTGTAGTTTTGTTCAGTTTCTCTCATACACGCACACAAATAAAATTACTTTTTTTTTAATTCTAGACTTCCGGATGTGAGTGAATTCCAGTTTTTATCCCCAGCGATCACACATTGGAGCAAATCTAATGAACGAGACGCGGGTGCTCGTATCTGTCATTAAATTCCATACTTTTTAGCCCTCACTCGAATATCGCGGGAAGACACCGAGAAAGAGGAAAATACGTAGGCGTGGTTGTCGCAGTCGGGAAGAGACCAGACTTTCCGAGGAATAGTGCACCCGCATCATTATCGAGCCAGTCAACTCACGGATATCCGGTGTTGTTGATCTCATGACACGTCCAGCATCATCGTCGCACCCTAACCTCGAAACAAAACAAAAAAAACGTTCGCCTTTTCCTGTACGATATATTCACACGTGCGCGCAAATACAATGAAGTAGCGAAGTGTGCAGCGCCGTTGGGGTCTACTCCTTTGTCATTTATACATCGATTTTAGTATAATCGAAAATCTTGATAGACTTTCGTAGTTCCTCTATCTGGTGAAGATCCTAGAAAGTTCAGTAATTTTCGTTTTCTGAAACGATCGAAAGTCGCTGAAATGCAATAAACCAAAGTCCCATGATTTTCAAATGCAGTCGAAAGTTTCCATCACCGAATTGGAATGAATCGCAGTCACACGATTATCATCTTCAGTCCAAAGGTAGCATAATTGGACTCCAATGAATACGAATGCATCAGCACTCGCGTGCAAAGACGGGGGACGAAGTATTATAAGATAAGAATAAGGCTACCACTCGTTTGATTAATTGAAGAAATGAATGAAGCTATCATTGGGGAGGAGAAGAAAAGCGTTTGGAGGCTCTTCATCAACGTCCACAGTTGTCTCGTATTCATGAGACGAGATCGCGAATAGAAACGGACCGCGTACGGGACGGGAAAACAACGCTCTACAGCGAGTATGTGTGAGTGAAAAAAAAAAGAGAAAAAGAGAAGATGAGAGACGTAAAGAACGAATAGGATAAATATAGGGGCCACCCAGCACGCGACTAATGTACCCGTACTCGTTTTGCCGAGGAAAGACGAGCCACGAAAGCCCGCGAGTTCTCTCCGAGACTTTTTAGAACCCGGAGTATGCCAGGGACGAAATCCGGAATAGCGAAGACTTCGGGCACTTACTTTTTTCATGCTCTTCACCATCAGTCATCATCGAGGCTCTTCGAGCCTATCAAATTTCAACGCAATGAAAGTTTATCGAAAGGTTTCGTACTCACCCTGAACCCACAATTGCTCGACCTTGCTGTGCACCTGGGCGGACTTGAGGGCGACGCAGAAGGTGGCCAATGCGAGGATCGCGACGAACAACACTTTGCCCGCGTGCCTCTGAAGAAAGTAACCCAATTGGCTGAGCTGGTCCTGCAATCTCGCCCTAATCCATACCGCTGATCTCTGACCCTCCGCCTTTCCCTGGTCGCGGAAACACACCCAGAAAACATTGAACTTCATTAATCGATCGTAACAACTTCCACGCAAGGGCTACGAAGTTTCTTCGAACAATAAGGTGACTGTTGAAATTTCACGGGTTAGGCCGTATACAGAAAGAAAGCTGGAAACTTACAAGCGATTGACAGCGCTGGTAATCCGCGCAGGAAAATATATGAACGTGCGCCGATAAGCACTGAACGGTGCCGGCAAGTTCCGACAAGCTTCAACACGCGCTGGTCAGCGCTGGGCACGGCCACTTAAAATTAATAAACAACTGCTTCAACCTGCTTCCTTTGTGTAGAACGGACCAGCGCTTGATAGCGCTGGTAACCCGCGCAGGAAAATATATGAACGCGCGCCGATAAGCACTGAACGGTGCCGACAAGTTCCGACAAGCTTCAACATGCGCTCGGCGCTGCCACTTAAAATTAATAAACAACTGCTTCAACCTGCTTCCTTTGTGTAGAACGGACCAGCGCTGTCAAGCGCCGGTAAGAGCTTACAAGTTTCCCGCTTTCTTTCTGTATACAGCCTTACGTACAGCCCATTTTCGATTTTTGTTTGTTCGTTGTGTTGGTACACGTGTCTTTAACATACCTATGTTGACATCAGCCATTTTGGATATTTCGTTTCTTTTTTTTATAGATATCAAGGTTAATTATGTTTGGGTTTGTTTGGCTTTTTTTTGCTAACGAATACGATAATGCACCCGATCACGCATCGTTGCTCGTTCGTGATTGTTTTGGCGAAAAACAACGCAATGATGCCTCAGCCACCGAATTCACCGGGCGTGGCTCCAGCAATTTTTTTTCTTTCCCAAAGTTGAAAAGAGCCATGGACGGAGATTTACCACCATTGCGGAGATAAAGAGCGCATCGACCTCGAGGTCATACGAAAAATTGCATATCAGAAGTGCGTCGAGGGTTGGAAAAATCACTGGCGCAAGGGTAGTATATCTAAGGCGGATTACTTTGACAAAATAGATCCTAGTAATGAATAAATAAATATTTTTCTCCCAGAAATCGTAACGATAAACGCTCAATAATTTTTATTCTTTTCATTTATGAATCTATAATTCCAATTAAAAAAAAATACATTTTGTGAAAATAAGGAAATAAAAATGTAGAAAATGAAACGTCAATGCGTGAAAAATTCGATAATTCATGTATTACTATTCTATCAAAAAGTATAATTCTTTACATTTTCAAGAACCGTTGGCGATTTTTTAATGTCTATCCAATAAGACCTTAATTCTTCGAGATATTCATTTCAATGTCCATATTCGGCGAACACGATAAACAGGAGAAAAAAATCGAAACCGCACCTGTTTCAGATCATAGGTGAACCAATCGCAGCTCTTTAGATGTTTTAAATCGACCGGATGGACTTTAACGATGATAAGTAATGAGAACCCAGAGAGGCATTAACGTTTCGAAGTTTTCGACTTCGATAAAGTTGGAGGATGCAAAAGAGATGAGAATGACAAGAAGAGGGACTGGTCAGGCAAGACGATGAATCCGGGATGTATAAGTGGGAGAGAAAGCACCCGGAAGCACATAGAGAAACGAAAACGATGATAAGAGAGGAATACAAGTGTACAGATTGTCCAGGAAATTACACTCCATACTTTGGTCGTGAAAACTACCAAAATAGCGAAACATGTTTTTAACCAAAACCAGATATTTAAAAATATATATATAAAAAACACTAATACATATTCTTTGTAAGATTTTTTCATAAATTTACTTTTGGATAGTTGTCATTCCTGAGAATATCATTTTACTAATTTATGCAAATTGATATTCTTATCGTCGTCATTATTATAGAATATCATTTTTCGTAAATTAGGAAAATGTCTGAGAAACATACAAATCAATACATGATCCTAGAATATCATTTCTTATAAATTAGAAAACTGACTGACGAAAGGGTGTCGATTTTTATTCTTTTGCTCCTACAAACATTTTTTCATAGTAGCGAAAATATTCATTATTATTATTCCTCCGTAAACCTTTTTCGGGTTTTTACGTTTTTCCTCTGTCCCTTCTTTTATTTCTCTCTTCTTCCGATTTCTCCCGCTACCTTGAGGTCGTAGTTGACTTTCCCTCTCTGCACCGTATTTACCACGCCATTTCTGGCACGAGCAAAGGGAAATTGCGGAAAACCTATGCCGGTACAGCAATCCGGGACCTCCCGATCCGCTGGCAAGCATTTAACCATTTTGACCAACGGATCGGTGCGACGACGTAACAGATTCAATATACGGACTTGAAGTTCGCATCGTTGCGACGCAACGAAATTTATGTTCTCATTTTTGTATTTCCTCAAATCTATTATTTGGCGATATATATTTTTTTCTATTTGAATTCTATGTTATCACAATAAAAATTTGTATAATTATTGAGATATTTTAATTACGATTATATTGAAAAAGAAATAGAGAAATTAAAAAATAATGATTTCCGTTGCCTCGCAACGTTGCGAACTTCAACCTCATTTCAATATATTATTCATATACGACTATTCATTTGGAATTATCAAAGAAGTTTACAAAAACGTTCACGTGAAAATCGTTTTTTTTTAAACACATTTTTCTACTTCGGAATTTTTTTTACCAGATCTCTCTACCGAATTGTAGTGCCTATTTTCGTAACACCCTGTATATATATTCTTTAGCCGATCCACGAGCGTAAACGAGAAACTCTCCTTTGCACCCTTTCTATCTCTATATTCATTTCTCCCTCTCTCAACCTCTCTATTCTCTGCCTTCTTGTACGCTTTGTGTCTGGCCGCAACATTGCGAGAGCGGCAACGTTGCGCTCTACCTGGTGGCCACACTGACAATGTGCTTGGTGGACCACCCGCAAGAATACCTATCGCTCGCGTGTTCACGAGAGAGAAAGAGTAAGAGAGAGCGAGAGAGCGGGGGAGGGGGAGGAGGGGGAAGGGGCGAAGAGCGAAAGATTAAGAAAGAGAGCGATACAGCAATGGGAAACGTCGAGACGTACATCGAGGCGAAACAGAACGTGGTGTTGTTACAGCGACGAGTCGGAGTTCTCCTTCGGTTTAAAAACCAACGATCACGAATGAAGAGACGAAAGATTTGCGTTTCAACCAAAGCTGCAGTCCAGTTTGTCGCGAATTCGTACATTTAGACGAACACGCGAAAAGTTGGAATAAGGGCCAACTTTTCAATTTGAGGTGACCCTTTTTTTTTGAAAAAAGGGTCAACTCAAAAAGGGCCATTTTGAGTTTCCATTTTTCGGGTTTCCATTTTGCCGCTCGGTTTTATCTAGCTCTCATGCTTTGGTACTGATAACGTTGCGTACAGATCGCGTTTAGTTTATATAAATGTAGGTAGATGCCGTTAGAGAAAGACAGAATGAAATTTTGGTGCGAGCAGTCGTCGGTCTTTTCACCAAACTTTGTACTTTTCGAAATTTGAAATTTCATAAAATTGACTCATTTTGTATTTTGAAATAGAAAAAAATATCTACACTCTTGTTGGACTGTCAACTATTACGAGGTAAGTGTATTTTTTCAATTAGTTTGTAATTTCATGTTGATAAAGTGATTTTTATCAACATTCCCGATGTGGAACTTTTAATTTTTAATTTTTTTAATTAAAAAAATTTATTAAACTATTATTTACGATTCCCAGGCCTAAAATAGCACTTTTTTTTCCAAACAGATTTAAAAAAACATGCATGTTTTTTATGCAAAATGCAAAAAATGTTAAATGCAAAATAAAAAAAGCAAAAATGTTGAATGCAAAAAAATGTTAAATGCAAAAAAACATGCATGGTTAAAGCTTGCGTAAAATTTGCAAAAAGTGAGACAAAGAGCTAAAGGACAGCCGAAAAAGGACCATTAGTTTCCGTTTCTCGTGATACTAAAAAAAAAAGAAAAAAGTTCATTGCGTTCCGTTAAATCCTTCAATCAAACTCCAATCCCACAATGGTACTTGCAGCGGAACTGTACTTCGTGACAGGCATTTTGCGTACTAGGCGCGGAATTCGTATCGGCTATCACACCAAACCCCAAGGGGGGTTAATACCTACTCGAAGGGTTGGTAGGTTGGGAATTCTTCACCGGCCCGTTTTTTTTTTTATTTCTTCTTTGTTCCGGGATTCTTTTCGTCGTTGCTTTGATAGACGGACCGGTATACACGCACGTATCTCGGGGCGGTAGCGGCGCGCGCGAGTATCGAATAGCACCGTTTTCCAGCCAATTAACTTCGCGTACGACGAGGCAGTCTCGCGTCCGCGAGGCGCAGGCTCGAGTAACCTTATATGAAAGAAGACCTCTCGAGAGGCTGAGCGAGAGAGAGGGAGAGAAAGGGGAGCGAGAGAGAGAGAGAGAAAGGTACAGTACCCTCTTTCGCAACTATTCATATGTCATTCTGTATCAGGTTGGATATAAGCCGCGTTATAAGAGAAACAACATAATTGTCGTTTTTATAAAAAATAAATATTTTTTTCAAAAATAAGTATTTGTCTTTGAAACTTTGAGAAAATCGATTTTTTTTAGTTTTTTTCGAAAAGATAGGTTTCTACTTTTGGCCCTCCAAACCAAAGGCCATTTTAATTAATTTTTTATGAGATTATGAGTAAAGATACTGATGTAGATTTTGTCAGGCTAAATTAGTTTTTGAGAAATGGCGGTATTCCATATTAGGGATACTATTCCATATTTGGTTACTTTCCTCTACTCTCTTGACGTACATTAAACATTTTTTATTATATATTATATCGACTTTGTAAAAAAAAAAAACCCCCCACTTGAACACAACGCTTCGATTAGTAGGTGCATCTGTACTGCTGTTGAAATTTAAAAAATGGGCTATCTAAGAGGTAAAAATTTTGAATTTTTTAAGTTCACTGTATCACTAGCAAACTACTGAACTAGAATTTTTAATGTACGTGCAAATATAACAGAAAGGCGGCGAAATAGTGGAGAAAAAAGATTTCCCAAAAAAAAAAGTAAAAATCAAATTAAAAAATAATTCTAATTCAGTCGATTCGATTCGAGTCATAATACGTGGTTGAAGTTTCTCAACAATGGGTTCAGTAGTTTTGGAAATTTTAGCACGAACCGCTGTATAAAAATACTTTGGAGTTAAACGCGTTCAGTATTTCGTAGAGGAAAAGTCACGAAAAAAAAGTTGATTGACGGTTAATCAGCGATACCTGCACCATTCCCAGAAAATATCCTCAAATATGTTTACTTTCGAGAAATGCACGAAACACTTCGGTTTTTTCGAAGTTTCAAAGTAGAATTTCGCTTTACAGTAAAAAAAGAAATTTGGAGGCAAATTTACAGCTTCAAATATTTCTCCCTCGTCGTACGAGAATTGAGAATAGGAATGGAGCGAGATGGAGATGACGCGGAGGGAAAACCGTACGTGATAGCAGCCACATGAGAAAAGAGAGAGGAGGGAAGAAAGATAGAGAGTGGAGGCACGGGGCATAACAGGATCTCGTGTCAAGCACGGTGGTCCCTCCACTCGCCTTTCTCCCTCGTCTTCTTCTTTTTCTTCCTCCTCCACCTCCGTCCCTTCCCCTTTTTCTATCTCGTCAATTCTTTCTCGCATGCACGGAACTCCGAGGCGAACTTACTCCGCCGCGTATCAAGAAACGCGGTAGCGTCTCGGCACTGCGGCACTGAAAGTCGAGAACCTTCGATCATGGATATGCTCCGAATCAACCTCCGACTACCGGAAGTCTACATTTTCGTACGAACCTGAGCTTTTCAGCTTGCAACGTTCAGATATTTGCTTGGATATCGGCGAGTATGACGTTCAAATTTGGAATCCAACCGAAATTATTTCTCTTTTTTTTTCAATTACCCAAATTAAAAAAAAATATATTGTTTCAATTCTTCGATGGAAACTTGAACATCATAAAAGGTTATTGATACGAGAATTATGGACGATAATGTCTTTTGAAAATTTGGTTTATATGTGATGATTTATTCGTGGATATATTTTTATTGATTATATAAATATTATATAATATTATATAAAGAGTGAGCCAAGGCGAAATATCGAATAAAGCCATATTTTATTATTGCGTTTCTCCAATGAATTCCCTTTTAATGATAATTTTGTTTTTCTGTTGGATTCATGACATTTTGTTATTATTCAAGTGGCGGGTGCAGACTCAAGAATTTCGCGATTCCTATCTGCACGCTTTGACGTTTCTTCTCACGCACTGTTCCCCCTGCCTTGGCAAATCGATGGAAACCTTCCAAGAATCCAAATTATTCGACTGGACGATCGATTCGGCTACTACATCATTCTCCCTCGGATATCGCGAGTCACGTCGAACAATCGAAAGAATCGCTTCGAAATTTGTCGTCCACAAAGTCGACCAAAAATTCTCGAGTCGAAACGTGAGCATTTTATTATTCACGCCGAGAAAAACAACACGAGGTAGGAAAAATTACGAATTTCCAAAATCTTAGGGGTTGCGCAAATGTTGGTCGCGATCTAAACTTGTTTTAGTTCGTAATACAGAGGTCCAACTGGAAGGATAATTTAAAGTTGCCAACGGTAAATTAAAAAAACAACATTTGAAATTATATGTGTATATATATATATATTTCAAAATGTTTATAACTATCAAATTGTTCAGTAAAAAACGCGCTTTTTTCGAAAAAAAAAATGAAAAAAGACAAACGAAAAAAAGTTAAAGACATTATGTAGAATTGACTAGAATTTTTTCCGATTTTTTTTTAGAATTATAGAATTGTAGACTAAACGAAACGTGCGCCCACTTTTTCTCAACGCTCACAGTGTTTGATATGTGACACAGGATTATTGTGATTTTTTTCCGATTTTTAAATTTGGGCGTTAATTTTTTGTTTATAAAAAATATTGTGAAGTCAAATCGTTACGAAAAAAATCTGAAAAAATTCTCGAGTTCCCTTTAGACATAGTACAATAACATAAAAATTCGCGGGTCAAATCGGAGAGGTGACGTGTCAAACCCAGGTCGAATTGTCATGAAATGCCCCATATATATTATAATTATTGCTAATAATAATATGGCGTGAACGTATATTAATTACATTTAAAAACTGACGAATGTTTGTTATCAAATTTGACTTGAATTATTATTGCAAGTAGAAAATCAACGTTTCCAGAATTACATTATTATTAAATAATCCATTTGCAATTCTAAACAAAATCTGCACTCGTAAACCCACAATTCCCATATTTTCGACTAATTTTCCGCCCGACTGATCATTTATCAACACCTACAGTTAACGGTTAATCATCACCCTACAGTTAGCACTTCGTCCGTAAACGTGGGTCGTTCGTGTCCAAGCGAAAACACCTTTGTTTTGTATCTAGAAAATTAAAGTGCGGACGTTCCCTTTTGTCCCTAAAAAAAGTTAAATAAGAGGGGGAACTAATGCCCAAGTTTCAAATTTGTAGTACCTTCCAGAAAGTGGTGACGAACGCACAAATTTCATAGTGGACACGAGAGACCCAGTTTTACAGACGGCGTGTAGCAAACAGGTAAGTTAGAAGACATTTTTGAAGTAAATACTTCTTATGCGACAGCGGATAGCAGAAAGTTTGTTAAACGGACAAAAGGATGCAGGAATCGATGAAGATAGAAAAAACCGAAGGAGTAAGTGAGAGGGCGATACTGTCTCCCCCCTCACCGCGGAAGGGCTGACCGGACAAGAGAATGGAGGAATCGAAGAAGATAGCGGAAGATGTGTGAGCGAAAGGGAGTATCGCGGGAGCGATAGCCAATGAGAATGGATTGTGAGCGAGATAGCCCAGTCGGGTTAGACTTTAACCTGGAATTAATTATAGTCAGAAATTTTTTTACGCCAATGTTTAGGGGGTGTCATAAATAGCTTAAATCCAAAAACTCGACCAAATTCATTTTTTTACAAAAATTATAGGAACCAAAGTTGTTGCAAACTTGATTCACTACAATTTTCATCCTTATAATTTTTATCGTAAAATCAATATTTACTGCAAAAACTGGAAAAAACTTCAGAAAACAAGTCAAAGTATAATTTCGCCTGTATCTCGATTATTATCGAATTTTGCGAAAAAAAATATACAAACAAAGTTATAGATCATTAAATTTCCTACAACTTTGAAAAGGGTGATACTCCCTCTCGCGTCACAAAGAGATAGCATCACTCCCTTCCGCTCACACTTCGCAGTCAGTGGCTCGAGCGAACGGCAGAGAGTATCTCTCTCTCTCTCTCTTGCCGAAGCATGATTATGGTATAGTAATAATGAGGAAATTTAAATTTTAACCTACGATATGGCACGTAAACTGATACAAATAATACATTTTATTCGAACTGATCCGTTGGCCGTGCGGGCTAAGGCGCGACTAGCGGCCAGCGGATCAGGAGGTCCCGGGTTCAAATCCCGGTAGCGGTCGAGATTTTTCTTCGAAATTTTTTGATGAAACTCGTTCCGCGGCCGGTAGGTGAACTTGGGAGCGGCTGTACGGGCATGGGTTTTCCGCAGTTTCCCTATGCCCGTGCCAGAAATGGCACGGTGAATACGGTACAGAGGGGGTAAGTCGGCTGCGGCCGCAAGGGAGGGGAC
>JAPYZJ010005514.1:0-22499 GCA_030522765.1 Ophioninae sp. B BG-2022a
TTTTTGGCAGAATTTCAAAGTTGGACCATCGATTTTTGCCAATTTTTCCATACATACCCCTTTGCCTCTTTTTTTCCGATTTTTCAAGTGGACTTTCCGCGAAAACTATAAGATATATCGATATGATTCCAACGCGAATATTTAAGTCAGGCAAAAAACTTTTCCAAACACACCAAATAAATCTCCATCGCATAGAAGAAGCCTACTCTACGACCTTTTGAAATTTCGTGAATTTTGAGATTCTAGAAAAGTGGCCGGCAAAATCGAAAAATATTTCTGTCCGTTTTTAAACTCTCAGAAGGGTCTATTTGATCGGAAATTTTCCACTGATTACGAATATGCCCGAGTTTTTGCAGAAAGTACAAAATTAGACTGGAAAAATGCAAAAAAGCATTTTTAGAATATTATTTTGACATTTTTTTAATGTCAATTGACATTTCTATAATTAATGATCTGAGATATTGTATTATCTAAGATATTTTATTATCTGACATATTTTATTGTCTAAAATATTGCCCATTTCAGTTTTAGATGATCTCTAACGAAAAGGCGAGTTTTCCACCTGGAAGACTTCCTCCTCAATCCTTCTTTACCCTTACGCACCGTTATCCTGGAGGACGTGACGTTTTTTGAAAAAAAAAAAAAAAAAAAAAAAAAAAAATTGTATCCTCGCCCACGATATTTTCTTTCCGAATGAAAAAAAATATTTCAGTTATCCCTTCAGAATATGAATTATGCAGAGAGGTTGCCTTCGAGATGCTTTCAAGCTGAGCCACAAATCATGTTTTTATTCGTGCTCAGCTCCACCTCTATTTGTGCTCGTTGCCCATAAATCTGTGATATTAGAGTTTTTTAAGACAAGAACAGCATGAAAGGGGATCTAGCACGGTTACGTCACGTCTTAAGGGGACGTTAAAAAAAGGTAAAAAAATAGTTGGTAAAAGTGTTCCTGAATGGTCCAAGATCGACGAAGGATTAAATGCACCAGGACAAGAAAACAAAAGAATTCTTATCAAAGTTCGAAAGCTTTTAAAATGGTTTCTGGAAAATCTCTTTTGATCACTTAAAACCTGGAAAAACGTCAAAATTGGAAAAGCTATTAATTCGAATCAGCTGATTCATAATTGTAAAATATATTGACTTTTATTTTTCGTTTTGCTGAGTGAATATTTAAAATTATTCAAAAAACTATTGATTTTGCTACATTTGTACAGTTAATATACTGCAGCTATTTAATTAATTTCATTGAGCAGGTCAGATTTTATATTAAATTCATAAAACCATGTTTTTGTTATACAGGTGAATAATTCATAACTAAATTTAATTTGCCTAATTATTATAATTAAATAAAAAATTTAATTAATAAATTAATATTTTTTATACTAATTTGAATCAATATTATAATTTAATTTAAATTACAAGAATAATTTTAATAAATAATTTAATTTAATTTCAATTAAAAATAATTTTAAATAAATATATATGAATAAATAAAAAAATTGAATGTTTCGTATCAGAAAAACGAGGAAGATAACGATAAATCTGACAGGGAATATTCGGCTACGAAGCTAAAGGAAATCCGGTGTTTGCGAACGGTTTGATTTTCGAGATGGGCAATGCGATCCATCAGAAAACATATGTATCCCAGAGGGGTCACCAGCCAACCCTAAGGGTGCTTTTTCTCAAGCCTAATCGACGTATTTGCGTTGAGGAAGTTTCTTCCCACAGAGGGTTGGATCAGTAGCCAAACTGATCCCATTTGAAATGGAACCACAGATAAAAAAAAATATATTTTCGAGCCCTTCGAGTGAGGAGATGCAATACGAGATAATATCGTCCTAAATAGGACGATGATAAGATCCTCAGGAAATATGATCGTCCTGGGAGGAAAATTTAATTCTCTGTTTTTCTCCAAGGATTTTCATATTGAGATTCCATTAAGGGAATAGGGTATGAGGGCGCAAGCTTTATGTCCATCCCATCGGATTTTCGTTGCAATCGAGATTGAATATTCTCTGGGAGAAAATAGGTTGGCCTAATTTGCAAGAAAAATTTTAATCAAAACTTTATTGAAAAAAAAATAGTTTGTTTGTTTGGGCCTGTTTGGGTTTGTTTGCATTGATGAGAGGCCATGGGGCTATTGCCATGAAAGGAAAAATGTTAGTAAAAAATTTATTCATAAAAAAGATTTTTCAAATGCAAAGAATGTTTTTTGAATATTTTTTTCTTTGATATTACAAATATTTATAATTTATAATTGTTTTGAATTTTATAAATATTATATATTGAAATTGAATTTAATAAATAAATATAATACAATTTTTATAAATTTAATTATATACAGATATAAATAAGAAAATATTGTTTTTTCAGAATGAAAATAATAACTTTTCGAGGGTAAAATGGATAAATTTTTTTCTAAAAGTAAAAGTTATTAAAATTGCTTATCGGCTTATTAACTATAAATTCAGAATGACGTATTTTAGCCTCGAAAAATAATTCCTTAAGGGGTTGAGCAATATTTCATAAAAAAATTCGAAATTCAGGATGGACGAAGTTGGATTTTCATAAATTTCGGGCGCGAGAGGAAACTCCAATTCCATTGTTTTCTTCAGGGTGATATTTTTCTTTTTCCGTAATTTGTGGCCTCCGTAGACAAGCGAATAAAATATAACCGAGACTTCCGGTTTCGTTGTAGATGTTACGACATTATTGAGAAGCTGGGACGTTTATGGCAGCCCATAAAAATTCAAGGCACGTTTGAAAGGCTCGCGGCTTCATTTTTGTCCAGCGGCCAAATCCACTCGGCCGGAGTTATTTGTAAAAAAAAATTTCGCTCTCCAGACTGGCTCCGACGTAAACGTTGATAAATTACACTCCACCGTACGAACGAAATTCTGTTTTTGATCCTACCAGAGTCAGGAGCCTGATATATAATTTTTTAACTTTGTTTTTTTTTACTTTTTAAATTTTTTAATATTTCAATTATTGAAGCTTTCAGTCAATGTCGTCCTGGTTGATTCATGGGGAATGATTAAATACTTTGGTCTTTTTTATTCAAATTAATTTTATTAATTTTATTCGTTGATTTTTTTTTATGACGATTTTTCTATTTTATTTTTTCGTGAATTAAAAAATGGACTTTTTTTTAGCTCTTGAAGTAACGTTTATACCAAGTATAAAAATATTCGTGTCTTTTTGCCTTTCGAAAAAAATATTATGACTTTTTTTGGATGTAGAATTCTTTCGAAGATGAAACTCGCTTTCCATTTTTTCCTCCTTTGAAATTGAATTTACGAAAAAATGAGAGTTTTGGAAATGAAATTTCCGAAGAACGCGAGAGTTTTGAAAATGATATTTTCATAAAAATGAGAATTTTGGAACTGGAAGTTCCGAAAAAATAGGCTTTTTGGAAATGGAATTTCCAAAAAAACGGATAATTGTGTAAATGTAATTTCCGAAAAATTGACAATTCTGGAAATGCATTTTCTGAAAAAGCTGAGCGTTTTCAAAATGAGATTTTCGAAAAAAAGACAAATCGACAAAAATTAAATTTTTGAAAATTCATTTTTTTTTAATTAATTAAAGAAAATGTCTTTTTTTTTAAATCACATTGGAGGAATTGTTTGGACGTTGGGTCATCGTCTGCACTGACGAATGTTTGGGAAACGAGTGGCAGTCTCCATTCGGCCCTCGTAACTCAGGAATTCGCAGGAGCCAAGTGAGCAGGCACTTACCTCTTGAAACATTAAAGCCGACGTTTTCACTTGGCAAGATGCTTTACGGTTCTGGCTTTTTCTTAAGCTTTCCGCTCCTGGAGGGCATGGATAATCGTGCTATGAGAAACTCCCACGAAAATTCATCATTCCCGAGGATAAAGTGAAAGAAAAAGCCATGGACCACCATGGACCACCATGGATGCCCCTAAGGCACCAAAGACCCATAAATTGTATATTTTTCGAAATTATAATTTCCCAGTGGATGGATCGTTTCATCACATAGTCAAAGTCAATAAAAAACGATTTTTATATCATTTTTATAATATTTATTTTAAACAACTTTATTCTATAAATTTTATATAATTTTTATTTTTCAATTATGACGAACAAAAATTCATCATAATTGACGACCCTGACAAGTTAATTTTTTTCCCACTGAAAAACTGTGCAATTCCGTCCAGAATTGAAACTCGAAAAGAAAAATCAATTATTTGCTTCATTAGTAAACTTGTAAATAAATAAAATGGATGTTACGAATATAAAATAATAAAATATGAAAAAAGAAATATTTTGGATTATTTGAGATTTTTTTATTGGCGTTAAAAGTATTTAATTGAAATACATAAAATATCAAATTTGACCAAATGCATTTCGAAATTTTTGAGACACTGTGCTCGACTGATTAAATAATTTTTTATTCTACAATTTCTTATTTTATTTTGTTAGATTAAAAAATGCATAAGTAAACAAATAATTAAATATAAAATTGCCAGTAAAATTGCCATTACTTTAACAGTGATTCATATAATTAATAAATATTAATCGCTCATTAATAATATTAAGTAATATATATTAGTTGATAATTATTAATTGATAACTAGTAAAATATGATTTAATGGGTCACAGGCTGAGCGACTAAACGAGAACGAAAATTCAGAGTGGAGTATAAGAGTCTATCTTCTTTAATACCCCCGAATACATGCTGGAGGAATTTCTCTCGTTTTCCATCTTTCCTCTGAGCTCTTTTACCCTTTTTCTGCTAGGGTAAGCTGAAACACACTAAATGGCATGTAGTCACAAGTCAGGATGACACAACATCGTAATGAACGAAGAAAGAAGCACGATTCCCTAATTGCTCCAAGGGATGATAATGAGTAATAATTTGGCAATTAAAATTCCACAAATGTTTAATTAACTACGAGAATAGACTATATCTGAAATTACTGAAATAAGATAAGTTTATGAAGAGCTTTTATTTTTTCATATTCAAAATGTAGCAAAAAAAAGGTTTATTTCAAAAATATAAATAATAAAACTTAATTTTATGATTTTTTTAATTACATATATTTCTAATAATTAATTATTCGTAACAATTGTCCGATTAATGAATTAATCGAACCACGAACCATTAATCAATGAAACCATTAATTAAACCGATTAATCGAACCATTAATTAGTAACCACGAAACAAAAAAAATAGACCAAAAATAAATAAATAAAACAAAAAAATATATTCAAAAAATAAAATTAATTAAGCAAAAAGATAAATAAATAAAAATGATAAAAAATGCGAATTCGAGTGACAATGACGTTCGATTCAATTAATTGTGAATTAATTAGCTGAGGTATTAAAGTGACAAAATTTCCGAGTCGTGGGAATAATTAGCAAGGAAAAAAAAAAATATGACAGGCATCAAGAATTGTCAGGATGAGAATAAAACAGTGTATGACAAACAAATCTAATTAGTATGCTCGATATTGAATAATTAATAAGCTCACCGTCGAACGGAATAATTATCGAGTTCCGGTAAATAATGAAATCTTTGGATGATTACAAATCGATAAAAAGTGAAATTTTCGGTGCATCGCATGGTAGTACGCGTCAACGAACCGAATAGTCATATTTTGAAGCTAAATATTCCACGTCTAGTACAGTTTCGTCGATAATTATGACGGGGTACGCATGACTGAAATCCACCAGGAGGATCGAGAATCGATCATTGAAGCTTGCCAACCTCACGCTAATTTACCTAATATCAGCTTAATCGTACGTGTGGGCTGGTGAAATTGTAGGCTCGAGTGAGGGACCGTGCTATTGTGAATCGAGCAAACACGATTGTTATCTGAAAACTGAAAATAAGGGAAACCAGAACGAAATTATTATGCAATCATTGATTGAAATGTCAGATTAATAAATAATGACGATGAAAGCAATGTGGGCCAATTTTGACAAAAATTACCAAACGATCGTATTTTTATTTTATTTCTTAAATATTTGAGTTAATATAAAAGTACAAAAATATAAAATATTATTTATTTCGTAAAAAAGCAAATGGTTATTTTTTTAATGATTAATTATTTACTTTTATTCAAATATTTTTTAAATATTTGACTTAATATAAAAGTATAAAAATATTAAACATTATTTATTTCGTGAAAAATCAAATGGTTATTTTTTAAATGATTAATTATTTAATTTTATTTATTTATTACATATGCATTTACATATGCATTTAGATAAGCATCAAAAAATTCGTTATTAATGAATTTATTTGGCCAAGGTTGCGAAAGTTTGTTTTTTTTTGGCATTTAAAACACGACGAGTAACTTTAGTTTCGTCTCATTCCAGATACATGGCAATAATGAATCCACTGAGACCGCGGATGGGCAGAAGAGCAACCCTCTGCGTGGCCATGGCTATTTGGATCGTCGGTGCTATCCTCTCGTTGCCCATGCTGCTGTTCTACACGACGTATACTCAGAACTTTCCTAACGGCGAGGTCCGAGTCATCTGCTACAGTGATTGGCCCAATAGAAGCGACGATGGCCTAAGTTACGACGAATATCTGTGAGTACATCAGCATTTTTCGAAAAAAGTGTCGACATGGTCGTTTCTCGAAACAGACACGAACAGAAGTTCCCCAAATGGATTTAGCTCGAATAAAATGAATTTTGGATTTGTATTTGGTGGTTATTTCGGAAAGATATTTTGCAGAATTAATTCGGAAGGAAAAACGGATTTCGTCCAATTCTACTGGAAAAGTTTACGTCCTTTAATTAGGGAATTAAAGTACCGTACTTAGAAAATTCAAATACTGTACTTACAAAATCCAAACATACTTGGAAAGTTCTAAGTAAAGCACTTTGAAAATCCAAGTATTATACTCTGAAAAATACAAGTGCTATCCTCAGAAAAATCCAAGTACTATACTCAAAAAATATCCATGTATCATATTTGGAAATCCGAAATACTGTACTTAGAAAATTCATGTGCTTTTAAAAATTCCAAATATCGTACTTAGAAAATCCAAATACTGTACTTAGAAAATCCAAATACTGTACTTAGAAAATCCAAATACTGTACTCAGAAAATCCAAATACTGTACTCAGAAAATCCAAATACTGTACTTAGAAAATCCAAATACTGTACTTAGAAAACCCAAATACTGTACTTAGAAAATCCAAATACTGTACTTAGAAAATCCAAATACTGTACTCAGAAAATCCAAATACTGTACTTAGAAAACCCAAATACTGTACTCAGAAAATCCAAATACTGTACTTAGAAAATCCAAATACTGTACTCAGAAAATCCAAATACTGTACTTAGAAAATCCAAATACTGTACTCAGAAAATCCAAATACTGTACTTAGAAAATCCAAGTATCCTCATATCATAATTTTCGCAGACTCCAATTCCGAAACAAGACAAATCTCCCTCGTGATCCCAAAAAAAAAATTGTTCTCTAATTCTCGTGCAATAAGGATCGAAAAATGCCAATTCATATCAATGGAGACTCGGTTCGAGTTTCACTTCCGGTACGGGCGTGATCTGATCTTTCGACCTGTTCTTTCGAGTTCGACGAAGTGACACACTCGGTCGTCTGTCGTCGGGACTCAATTGAGAGAACATCGAAAGACCTTGTGGGCTATTCTGTGCTCGCCCAATGTAACCACGTGCAACTTCCTGTCGGCTGATATTATTTTCTATATGCTTCTACTGTGTTCTCTCAAACTTCGAATACCGATAACAGCCCTTCCAATGTCACTTCGACAATCGATCTTTTATCGAAACGTGAAAGATCCTCGCGGTTGGCTATGAACACCTGTCGATGAACGAACGGATGCTATCGCGAAAATCCAACATGGCCGAAACGTCAATGGCAAGGATTCAGGGCAAAGGGTGGATGGCGACAGAAAAGGAGAGGGGGGGTTCGAAGAAGGGAAGGACATCGTCGGACGATAACGTTATCCCCGTAATTCCATCGTCGTCAATCTTCCAGACACGTTATTGTGGCGTTCGGACTAGCTAAGACAATATTGTCACTCACAGCCTGGCCAGTCTTCTTCGTGGGTCCTAATGCTGCCATCGTAAATCTAGGAATCCTTGGCAATTTTCAAAACGAATTTTTAAACGTCGTTTAAATCGAAACTAACACACGTGACTGTTTTAATTGTAAATAATGAGAAGGGAGGAAGGGGGAATCAACTTTGGTTACTGATAACCTGATTATTATCAATCATTGAAATTGTATAAAGTCAAAATAAAAACACGTGTTTATTGATATTCTATTTAGAAATAAGTTGTTGTCAATAAAGATGAATAATTGATTTTCGTGATTTTTAATAATTAATAATTAATAATAAAAGTATTAATTGATTAATACGTAATAAATAATAAATAATTCATAACAAATAAACAAACAAATAAAAAATAACGAATACGTAACGAATGCTAATTAATTATTAAACGAATAAAGTATCAAACAAATAATTAATAATTAATAACTGATAAATTATATCTAATAGGATAATAATTAATAATTAATAACTAATAAATTATGCCTGATAGAATAATAATTAATAATTAATTACTAATATATAATACCTGACAGGATAATAATTAATAATTCATAACTAATAAATAAGACCTAATAATAATAGGATCTGGAAATATTTTGGAAAATTCTTTCCACTAAATTTCAAGGATTAAAAAAAATGTTGAATGATTTTTAAATTGATCCTTTTATGGGAATGGCTAAAGTCTTGCAATTAAGGGGAGGATACAAATACACGCTGACACAAGTGCACATCGAATATACAGGTATTGGATCGTATGTAGGAATGTCGTGGAAGAGAAGAGGGAGGGAGGGGTTTCGAGGGGATGAGAGAAAGCCAATATTAGTGCGTGGCTGATGTTGAGTCAGCTCCCTGTCCCAATAGTAATAGAGACATGACCTATATATTCGTCGTTCTGTTCATCGAACCAAACTAGCGGCAATTCCTTTGATACCTCGACGTCACAGTAGCCTTAAACAAGCTTGTATCCGGAACCCGATTAATCACACTTTTTTGCCACTTTTTTTTTTGAAAATCTCTCACTTTCTTTTTTGACGTTTCAGGTACAACGTCATTTTTATGATTCTCACGTATTTCCTGCCGATCGGATCCATGACGTTCACCTATGCCAGGGTAGGCCTCGAATTGTGGGGCTCTCAGAGCATCGGCGAAGCGACGCAAAGACAACTAGACAACATTAGGAGCAAACGAAGGGTAAGTCTCGATCATTTTAATTTTATCGTTATAAAATCTCGAAAAATTGGGGGAATATTTAAAAAAATGGAAAAACTTTGAAAAATTGGAAAACTGTGAAAAATTGGAAAACTTTGAAAAATTGGAAAACTTTGAAAAATTGGAAAACTTTGAAAAATTGGAAAACTTTGAAAAATTGGAAAACTTTGAAAAATTAATTTCGAAAAATTATGGGAATCTTTAAAAAATATGGGTACTATAAAATAGTGATGGTAAATTATTCAAAATTAAAGGAAACTTTCAAAAAAATATAGGAATCGCGAAAAAAATATAGAATACTTTGAAAAACCATAGGAATCGCGAAAAAATATAGGAATTTTCAAGAATTATGGAAAACTTAAAAAAATATGAAGACTTTTGCAAATTGTGGGAACATTAAAAAAAAGCGAAAAAATTTGAAAAAATATGAAAAAAATCTAATTATGAGAATTCAAAGAATTCTAGGAAATATTCAAAAAATATGAGAAATTTTCTAAAAATTTTAGTAACTGAAAAAAAAATCATTGGAAAGAACGTAAAAAAAATTTATATGGAGGAATATAGAGAATAAAAAATGATTAATGGATGTATTTTAATAATACATAACTGTAATATTATATTACATTATTACTTAAATAATGATGAAATATTACTTATTAACTAATATTAAATTATATTATTCAAATTTTAACTGCAATATTAAATTTCGTAATTGCGCTCTAGACTTAAATCGAAATTGTCGAACTGTCAATACGTCGAATAAAAATTGACAGGTTAATGAGTCGAACGAAAACTGGCAGATTAATGAGTTGAATTTGTTGCTGATTATCCCTCGGAGACTTTACACGAGCTTGGAGGGAATACGAAAGAAATTTCGTGGGTATATTCGAGGTCAGATATAACCGGAAGTTACGTACGTAAATTCGGGCGTCACTCGCAGATATTAAGGGGCGTTTGCACGCAAATCCTTGCGGAGTAACATCCAAGGATCGGGTCGTTGCGTTGGGATACCCGACTTGGGACTTGGTACGAGCAGTCAAGGGCAGTCTCATGGATATTCATGGAAACGTGTTCACCATCGCGAAAACTACCACCCGGAAGCTTGAGACCACGAATATCCACTTAATATCAAGTTTCGGATATTGTGCACGTGATTGGAGAATATACGAGGCCTCGGCAACGAAGGTTTCATCAAAATTCAATTATTCGTGGTCCCTTGTCATTTTTATTGATTAGGATCTCCACTCGGGGAATTATAGGTTGGGGGTTGTTTTTGAAAAATTCAAGAACTTCGAATTTCAAATGAGTTCGATTAAAATTGCCAGGCTAACGAGTCTAATTGAATTTGACAGATCAACGAGTCTAATTGAAATTGACATGCCAATGAGTCGAATAAATATTGACAAGCTGATGAGTTCAATTAAAATTGTCAAGTTAAAAGCATTTCTCTTAAATCGACAAGCCGATGAGGTAAATCAAAATTGCCAGGCCAAAGAGTTCCATTGGAATTGACAGGGCAATGAGCTCCATTGGAATTAACAGGCCAATGAGTTCCATTGGAATTGACAGGACAATGAGTTCTATTGGAATTGACAGGCCAATGAGTTCCATTGGAATTGACAGCAAATGAGTTCCATTGGAATTGACAGGACAACGAGTTCTATTAGAATTGACAGGCCAATGAGTTCCATTGGAATTGACAGGCCAATGAGTTCTATTAGAATTGACAGGCCAATGAGTTCCATTAGAATTGACAGGCCAATGAGTTCCATTGGAATTGACAGGCCAATGAGTTCCATTGGAATTGACAGGCCAATGAGTTCCATTGGAATTGACAGGCCAATGAATGAGTTCTATTAGAATTGGCAAGCCAATGAGTTCTATTAGAATTGACAGGCCAATGAGTTCCATCGGAATTGACAGGCCAATGAGTTCCATTAGAATTGCCAGGCCAATGAGTTCCATCGGAATTGACAGGCCAATGAGTTCTATTAAAATTGACAGGCCAATGAGTTCCATTGGAATTGGCAGGCCAATGAGTTCCATTCGAATTGACAGGCCAATGAGTTAAATAAAAATTCCCAGGCCATTAAATTCAATTAAAATAGCCAAGCTAAAACTATTTCTCTTAAATCGACAACTCAATGAGTTAAAAAAAAAATCGCCAAGTCAACGAGTTCAACTAAAACTGACAGGCCAATGAATCGAATAAAAACTGGAATTCTAATAAGTCCAGCTAAAATTGCCAAGCTCAAAAGCTCCTTTTAATTCGACAACTCAATGAGTTAAATAAAAATTGCCAAGCCAACTAGTTCAATTAAAATTGACGAGCCGATGAGTCGAATAAAATCTGGCAGGTTTCTAAAGTCAATTAAAATTCATCCGAGTCCAAAAAAAACATTAAGCTGCTCCCATTCAGTACGAAATCCAAGTCCAATTTTTGGAAACTCCATTCAACCGTTTTTTTTTCGGTTTTGATGGAAACACGAATGACGAAGGACTCAGGTTGATTCAAAGCTTGGAGTTTCATGGATAGGACGCCCCAGGCTATTGGAGCTCATCCAGTGACGACCGCAAGTCCAATCGTTCCTAGTTGCAAACGTAAATGTATACTCTCGTCCTTCCCAATATGTTTCCCTCCACTTGTAGGACTGAAAACATAAATACGATACCCCCGTACTTCGGGGGTTTCGTTTTCGATGCCTCGGAGCTTCGTGCCGCGATCTATCGTCCTCGAATACTAATGACGCACCAGCGAAACTCGTCCCCGTTTATTCGAGCGTAGGACGAACTTACTGCTCAAGATTGCTCGTCGGAGTACATCTATAAAGGAATTTGTGGACACGGGTACACCTGCACCCTTGCAAATTGTTCGAATACGATCGTCCACTTTTCGTTTCGATTTCAAATCCCGACGAACAAATCGACTTTTTTTTTTCATCTCGAAATATCGTATAATAATCCTAATATAATCTTAATGTATTTGTTTGGGTTTGGTTTCAAAATGGTAGATAAAAATATTAATTTAAATGATGGAATTAACCATTTGTTTTTATTAATAACGAAAATAATCTACGAACAATAATAAACACAATTTTATTAGTAATACATTATTTTTAAATTAATGAATTATTATTTTTTAATTTTTATTAATAGTAAATAATAAAACAAATATTAACAACAAATGATTCGGTCTACCTGAATAATAATTTTTGTTATTTCGTAAATATACTTAAAGAATTTAAACAATATAGAATAATTTAATGAAAAAAACTGAAATTAATTTATGTTTTATATTTACTCTAATTATTCTTATAATTCTATTAGTGTTTTGATTATTCTGATGACGACATTATTATTAATATTATTCTAATTACTTTCGTAATGGAATATTCAGATATTATGGTTTATTATTATTATTCTCATTATTATAATAATTTTATTACTAGAATAATCCAGTTCTATTGTTTACTATTATTTTTCATGTACTAGTATTATTATTTTAATCATTTTTATACTCGTTATTATTATCATATTTTTAAATTTTATTCTTTTGACGATTCTTACGATAATCTATCCAGTAAATACCTTATCTACTCTTGAATCTAGGGTTATTTTTCAATCATTTCAATTTCAAGGGGATCGAATTCGTAATGCCTCAGACTTTTAGTCCAGGTTTCTGGTTGGTGAGAAAAGGGTTCTTAGTTAGTTAGTCTTTGTCGTGGAGAGTCCTTCATCACTCGATAAGAAGATATCTAATATTTGAGTGTCCGAGAAATTATTGTAAGTCGTGGAACTCTGGGTTGTCGTTGCTTCCGGTTTCCGTTGGCCAAATTGTCGAAGACGGAATTCCAATTAGTATAGAAGAAGAGGGAGACCAGAATTGGAAGGGAAGCCAAGCTGAAAGCTTGGTGAAGATATCCCTTAGTGGAGTTAATGCTCGTGACAGATGGCTCACCAATAGCCATCCTTGAAGAGTTCCTACGCTGAGAATATTCGACCCCTCCGAGTAACCAACATTCGAGACGTTAAGCCACCCCATAACTCGTAATTAGGACGGTGCATTGTCATCCAAAATTCTCCCAGGAAAAGCTCGATGAGCCAAACTGTATCTTTTGGATTAGTTGGTCATGTTTGGGTTTGTTTGGGTTCGACTAAATCGGATACAATATTTTTTTCCTCGTTTCTCAGCAAAAGTATCAATTATTTATTATTGTGAAAAATATTAAAGATATTCAATTATTTCGAGCTTTTTTGAGCTTCGATCATTTTTTGGGAATTATAATTCATTTTTTGAAAAAATTATTCTTTGGCTTGGCTTCGTTTGGGCTTGGTTTGGGTATCGATTGTTACAAGGATTTTTGGATGGTCCATTTTTTGAAGCAAATAATATTCTTAGTTAATCATCGTCATCAATAATTCCAACTTTAACAATTTTCGAACATCAGGATCAAGTTTGTAGATGAACCTTCTAATTCTGAAGACTTTTTTATGAATTCTTTATGAAGATAATAAAAATGATATAAAAAGAAACAGTTTTTACTCCGATCGAGTTTCTTACCCCTTAAGCGAGTACTTCAAGAGGAATATCCTTCACCGATCAGTTGATGTCTACAAAGAAGGGTTCCTCGATTTCCTTCCTAGATCCAACAAAAAAAAACTTGGAATATTCTATAAGAAACTCACTCCAATTATCCAGATCTCTATATATTTTCCCCTCGAACGTACCGGAACTCGTGAAAACTTCGAACTCAAACTTTCCTCGGACGAATTTTTCCCCGAAAAAAAAAATCAAACTTCGTCTCTTCTCGATCCAATAAAAATGTGAATATCCTACTTTTTAGTCGACAATTCACAAGGTTTAGAAATTTTTAAAAAATTACAAAAATAAAAACAAAAAAATTAAATTGAAGAGAACGAGTGAAAACTGGGTCAATTTTTTTCCTCGAGAGAACAGTAACGAATCGTTTCTGGTTAATTACAAATTAATCACTTTTGCAGTCACCATAAATCATTGAAAAAAAAAAGAATACAAAATTCAGCCCTAAAATGAAACATCACCGAATTTGGTTAAAATTTCCATAAATATGGGCAAGTGAAAATTCGTGATTCTCTTTGAGAGCTCTCGGTGCTTAATTGCTTTAAATTTGCATACAACGTTGAAGCTTCCATCCCCCCCCCCCTTACAAATTAAGGCTGGAACGAAATTTGTAAACTCGAAAGTACAAGCCCCCTTAACAATCGCTTGAAAGTATAATCCGTTCTCCATTTTTGGAACTGTCAGAAACTCTCCTTACTTTGTTCTTTTTTTTTTTTGTCGTCGTCGTTTACCATCGGAAAATATGGTAATTCTTGATGGCCCCTTAAGCAATACGAAAACACGTTCCGACGTTGCCAACTTCTTGACTCAACCCTTATTCCCCCGCCTCCATCCTCCGGAAACACAAAATGTCGTTTCCTGCGGCGATTTTCTGATATACACCAAAACTCGAAAAGTTTTGTAACTTCCGGCGCGCCAGCTGTGCTGGAAACATCGACGTGTCGATTAAACGTGAATTTCTTTTCTCCGAGAAGTTACGAAATTCGAGAACGACTGGTTGTACGTCGCGAACAGTTTACGAAAATTGACAGTTGTGGAAATTCGACCAAGTAAAATACCACGAAACTAAACAGAATTTATAGCTATTTATTATTATTTTACTTTTTTTCTTTCGAAAAAGAAGAAGGAGAGGAGAAATTATTTTTTCCGCTTCCACTTTTCCTCTCAAAATAATAATCAATAAATAAATTCTGATACAAAATTCTAATTAATTTTTTAATATATTCATTGAAGAAAAATAAATATATAAATAATATATAATATTGTATAATATCATATATTATTTAATATATAATAAAATACTAATGAACAAATAAATTCATAAATAAATCAATAAATATTACGAAGCTAAAAAAACTTTTAATTAAATCGACTGGTAAAAATTTTATAAAATATGGTAAAGATACTAAAATGGATTTTAAATTTGAGTTAAATGTTTTCTGGAGATACATTGGCTCAAGTACGAATTTTTCTAAAAGACTTTTTAATATATTTTGACCCTTTTTTAAGACTTTTTAAAACTTGTTTATGAAGACTGAGAGAGAGAGGGATGGGGAAGGGGAAGGGAGGATAATAACCTTGAATTATGAGGTCAATGCGTACGTTTTACTACGTGTAATATTGCAGCATTCTGTGAAAGCTCGACTGCAAACTTCCATCCCTTACGTGAGAGTTTGCGTGTCTGACCAATGTTGACTGAATCCACTATGTTCTCCTAAGCACCCAAGAATCTCGTATACTCGTGTTGTCTCTCCATTCTTCTCGTAACGCGATTATCCTTAGAGTGAAACTTTCTCGAAAACTCACAAGCTTGCAAGTTTTCTGAGGAATATTAAAAGGAATCTGGTCCGGTCACGCCCCCGTGATCCTCGAGCTTAAAGCCAGCACTAACTCGCGAAACAAGTTATATCTGCATGGGATTTGTGGAACTCACGATTTTATTCCTCCTCCGATGATATTAGCCTGAATTCCATTTCTGAATACAAAAAAAAAAATTACATAAATTTTTTTTATCGGCTTTCAAGTTAGTACGTATTCCAGTTTTTTCAAATTTGAATTCGTAAATCTTATCGAATGTCGTGAAAATAAAAAATTTCTCAATTCTTTCGAATGTTCATTTTTGGTTTTACTTTTTTTTACTACAGAGAAATAAAAATTATTATCCATAATTATACAATTGTCGATGAAAATTGACAATCCTACAGTATTTCCAATCTCACGTTTGTATTTTTATTTTATTTGGTATTATTTTCATCAATCAATATTTTGTTTTTTTTTTACTCGTGATTTTTTCATTCATTATTATTTTTTAGCACTCATAAATAATAATTTCTAAAAAGTAAATATAATAATTCAAACCATTCCAATAATAATAATACCTCTTAATTATTATTTCTTAATTACATACCTTATTATTCTTTGTTATTATTATTATTATTATTATTATTATGATTTTGTCGTAATAATGATGATTTTTTACTATTTTTAATATTTATTTTTTATTATTATCAATTTATTATTATTCAGAATCGGAAATTTTTAATAATTTATTATTTTCTGCCATAAATTATTACAGACGACTGATTGATCTACATCTGATACTAAACAATACAAATTATACATTTTTTAATCAATTATAAAATTATTCATTAAAAAAAGTAAAAAAATTAAAAAATTGAAAGCTAAGAATTGGAACGAAAAAAAAATGCGTTTCAACGGCAACACTGATTGACCGCAAATGTTGCACGGTTTTTACAGTGGTCGGGTGACGATGAAGCTTGAGATGGGAAACGGCGTTTTAAGGGTAACCAACGATTCCGTCCGTGACCGCAAAGTACTTAGGTACGCTCAAAGTACCAAGCACGGAAACGTCCGATTAATTTAAACAAAGTAACATCCGCGATCCCGATATTCCCGCGACCGAATAAACCTGGAGAGTGGACGAAATCATATTGTGTACCAAAAAGGGCGGGGGGGGGGAGATTGCAGAGAGCGTTACTGGATTTTAAATAAATCCTATGAAACGTGGAAAGGTTAAAATGGAACCGGGACAACTTCCGGTCTGCTCGATTAAATTCTTGACTCTTTCGAGTGACTATTCTCTTTTACCGCGACCACAATCGTTTTGGACAATTTGCACAGCTCGTCCAATTTTATTATGAATCTTCGTAACCGGAAATGGCATTTTCCGAGGACAGAGATTTTTAATTATTTTTTTGCTTTTTCAAGAATAAGAATTTTTGAAAATTCTTTTTATTATTTGTAATATTTAGTATTAATATTTATTTTTTATAATTTTAAAAAGTGTTAAGTAGCCTAGGAATAAAAGGAAAATTGATTAATATTTATAAGTATTTTTATTGCTATTTTATTATTATTTATATTGTATTATTTAAAAAATTTATATTATATTATCATATCAATTTTTATTAGAAAAAAAGAGTGTGTGAAACGAGTAAAGATGACCTCGAACGATTAAAAAGTAAAGAAAAATATTTATAAAAATTTGCTATTACTAAAATTATTTAATAAATGACATTTTTGAAAATGTAATAAATTTGATTAATAAAATTTGAAAAAAATTAAATAAATTATTATTTAATACAAATTTTAATGATTAATTACTGAATATATTTATCACGTTAATATTATTTTTCGTTAAAAAAATATTACATAATAAATCAATTATATATAGTTCCTTAAACGATAAAATTTATTATAATTTTTTAAATGAAATCTCATTAAATTTTACTTTAACGAAGGGACGTAAAATTCAACAGTTAAATTTATGAAACGTCAAACTGTGATGTCTCGTAGATTACAACATATGGTCCGTAATATACGCTAAGGTTGTGGAAATGGAGGGCTGCACGGTTGAATGCAAATTGCGGCTTCTTCCTCGGTGATTCCCGTCGTCGTAGTCGTCTTTCCTCGCATTATCATCTCCCTGGCTTTTTTATTCTATCTCGTTCCTTCCATTCGAGAAAACCAACGAGGAGCAAGTTTGAGGACCTTCGTAATCGTCGTCTTGCCTGAAATCGTCCTCTTCGTGTCACCACATTCATTTTTCACCGAGGAGTTTCACCATTATTTCTGGCTGCCAGAAAAACCAAAGAGCCCTTTAAAATACTGTGTCGAAGAAACTTAATGATATATATATATATACGTATTTTTATACGACCTCCAACTCTCGTTTTTTGGCACTAAAAAAAAATAAAAATCGTCGTATTTCTCTTCCCAAATTTTCTGGAAAAAACAGAATTTTTTAGTTTTTTAACAAAAAATGTGTCGGTTTTTTTTTGCAAAAACGTGTTTGAATATGCAATTAATTATTTATTCGTTTCCATTCATTTTTTTTCGACGAGGAAATAAATATTTCTATTGTTATAGAATTTTTATACAATTTTGACGAATACTCCGAAATTAAACATTAAGGTCTATTGAAAGTCGATTCTACTCACTTGAAATAGATTTTTATTGAATTTAAATTGAGTTATAATTATACAGGATAATATAAGGATATAGGATAATTATCAGGAAAAAAAGTTTGTAATTCTGATTTATCTTTCAATAAAAGTTTTTATAGGTAAGAATAAAAGAATTATAATAATAATAGAAATATAAATTTTCACTTTCATAAAGATTTATTTAAAAAAATTGATCATTCAAAATTAAGGATTTATAATTATGATCATTCTAATTTCGTTTAAATAAAAATGAATTATATTTTATTCATAAATTGATTTTTTTCATTTTATTTAAAGAAAAACAGAATGAAATATAAAGAATCGTTTTTTTAATTTTTATTTTACCTAAACGAAATATTTTTTATAAAAAATTCACACAAATTGCATAAACCTAATTCTATTTAATGTCACGATGAAAAAGCTGCACGATGGAATGAGAATATTTATTTTTCAAAAACGTAATGGATTGGTTCTCAAAGACAGAGATGTTTTTCGCTTTTTGAGTGCCACAAGAGGGAACATAAAAATTTGTCCTTTTTCGGTTTACGAGAATGCACGGACGGTTCTGACGCGGCGTATGGACGTCTGCCAAAATATTTCTCGAATTGTTCGTACTGACGCTAGAGCCCTTTCAAAAATGGCTTGCACCCGAATGTGGTCAGATTCAACTGAAATGGGAAATATCGGAAAAGCTGCAACATCAGCAATCCTGTCCTGCATAAGCAAGCGATCTTCCAATATGAAAATAAAAAAATGTGTACAAAAATAATTTTCAAACTAAAGAAAATTTTTGATAATAAAAAATAACAAACAAAAACAGAAATATTTACATATATAAAAAGAAGAAATAATTTTTAAAAAATCAGTAAGTAAATATAAAATAAATAAATAATACAAATCTACGATTTATCCATTTTTATCTATTTTACAAATAATAATAATAATGTCTTTTAAAAATCCTTGAAAGAAAATTCGAAAAAAACCAAAAAAATAATAATTTCCCAATAATAATGCAATTTTACAAACAATAATAATAAGAATTATCTCGTCCATTATTTTTCCTCGTATTAATCCAACAAATCTCTCATTCAAGTGCCACCTATCACAGCTGGAACCCTGCAACATCTGTGCGAATGCAATATTTATTCTCTGTTTCTTTTATCTCTTTTTTCGCGATACGAATTTTCAGATTGCCAAAATGACATTATTTCCGGAATTAATTTGTCGAGTATTCGCTGCAGGCGGGCAAATATTTTTCATCGAGTTAGCGAGGCAATAAAAGATTGGAGGGAAAGTAGTTACGTCAAGCTGAAAAGTTCAACATATGTACATACACACACGAATACATATATTTATTTACATATATATCTTTCTATCGACTGTATATATATATATATATATATTAAGAAAAAAAAAATATATATATATGTTTTAACTGGATATAGATATATACAGGGTGTGGCGTAAATAGTGGTCCACCGTTAATGATTCAATTAACCAGATAGTTAACTATAAAATATCATAATTTTAACCATTTTTATCCAAGGGTTTCCGAAAAAAAAATTTATTTTTTCGACCAATTTACAATCTTTTGTTACATATTTGTCTGTATTTTTAACATCTTTAAATATTTTATTTTTTATTATTTCGATTTTTATTTATTATTTCAACCACGATTTTTTCATTTTGATTTCTACGCTGCTGAATAACAGAGCAATCGAGAAAAATGGGTGTGTCGTAAATAAAATACAATCCATAAAAAAAAAATCTTTTTTCACGAAATTTGTTTTTTTTTTAAATCTTTGGATAAAAATAGTTAAAATAATAATCTGGTACCTATAGTTAACTATTTGGTATATCGAATCCTTAACGGTCGATTATTGTTTAACTCACACCCTGTATATTTGTACGTATATATAAATACATAAATAAAATGTGTATATAATATGTATATGGCATCAAAAGCTTGGTGTTTTCAATTACGACCACCTCGTATTTCCATAGATTCTCGACACCTGGGAATACGAGTAGTAATACACACACATATGGGTTTGCGGATTCTCATTGGGTGTGTAACACAGCCGGACGTTTGCTTTTCGAGTCTCGCATTCGTTCGCAATGGTTTGGTTAGCGGTTACTGGTGCGTAACTCTAACCAGATTCAATAACGAATTCCAGTGGATCATATACGACCTTTTGGCAGTGGGACGTCGAGCGACGACCCCATGCAAAACGAGCACAACGTCCGTGTGAGAGAATGACAGGAGAGTGCACACACAAGGAATATATCCTTGCTCTTATTGCAGCTTGACAATCGATTAAGTAAATTAAAATTTCATGTAATTTCTGACTTTTTTAAAATAGATCAATTTTTTGGCATTTATAATTATCGGGATTAAAATATATTTAATGAAGAATATGAAGGCATGAAGATTTTACGAAATAAATAATAATGATTGTTGAACAAGTGAAGTCTATGGAGAATTCAATTAATTGAATTTGGGCAGGTTAAATTAAATTGAATTTTCGTGTGAAATACGTTTTAAATTAATTCGAAATGAAATTAAACTAAATTTTCGTGTTATATGAATTTTGAATTGATTCGAATTGAAGGAAATTCAATTTTCATGTGAAATGAATTTTTAAGTCTCCTGAATTGTAGTATATTCGATTTTTATGGATTCGACATTTTGAATTCATTTCAATTATGATTGAATTAAATTTTGGATTCAATTCAATTACGATTGAATTAAATTTTGAATTCAATTCAATTACGATGCAAATTAAATTTCGGATGAAATTCAATTACGATTGAAATAAATTTTGAATTCAATTCAACTATGATCGAATTAAATTTTGGATGAAATTCAATTACAATCGAAATTAAATTAAATTAAATTCTGAATTCAATTCAATTACGATCGAATTCAATTCAATTCAATTGCGATTGAAGTTAAATTCCAAATGCACACGAATTGAATTAAATTCATCATAAATATTGGACTTGACCAGGTCAGGAACAAAATTGAGACACGTTCAATATCTATAGGGACTTTTTATGGGGACTTTTCCCAGACTCCTGAGAGGTCATTACAGCGATAATAATTTTTCCCTCACGATCGATAATAACGACTTTGAAACAACCGGAAAGCGAAACGTCCGGAAATACCGGAATTGGAAAGCTCCAATTATTTGTTTTACTTGTGAAGCTCAAGAGGGTTCGTACTGCAAGCTCGCAAACTTAAATATTATCGAGGATCCAATTTTCTGGGGGATGGAATATGAGGGCTGGGTTGGGGGTTGGGGACTTGTTTCAATGGGATATCGGAGTCACGCATTCTCCCAGCAAGCTTGAAACGAGAAATGCTCTCTTCGTTTAATGGTCCCTTATAATTGCACCCTAAGTGTCGTTCCAAAGGGTCCGGCAAAGATGAAGGAATCGTGCCCGGAAATTCACGGAATATACCCGGTAATCGGAATCTACGAAGCTCTCGCGAGTTATCATTAACGGACTTCAATTTCTCTCCCCCCCCCCCCTCTCTCGTCCTCGTCTTTTTCTGATTCTCGTCTGCCATCCTCGATCTTTCACGACATCGTAAAAATTATTTAAAAAAAGAAGAAAGAAAAGAAGAAAGAAGTCACTGGTGAAAAAAGGGAGGGGGAAAAAGCTCGAAGCTTTTTTTCAAAGCGAGACAATCTTTTCTATTATTATTATTATGAATGAAAAATCGTCCTCGTCCTTTTCTGATTTTCGTCTGCCATCCTCGATCTTTTGGGAGATCGTGAAAATTATTTAAAAAAAGAAGAAAGAAAGAAGAAAGAAGTCACTGGTGAAAAAAGGGAGGGGGAAAAAGCTCGAAGCTTTTTTTCAAAGCGAGACAATCTTTTCTTGTATTATTATTATGGATAAAAAATCGCCCTTTTAAATGGACGAATTTTAGTGGTAATTATAATTTATATATAAATATGTATATATATATAGATATATATATTTTCGCTCTAAAGTCAATATTAGAGCGGGAAAACGTAAAAAACGATTCCAGATGGGTTTTTGCGATTCTGAGATTCCCAAAAGGGTCCACTCGGTCGGAAATGTTCCAGTGATCACGAATTAAGCCCCTTTTCGCTCTAAAGTCAATATTAG
>JAPYZJ010005515.1:0-11452 GCA_030522765.1 Ophioninae sp. B BG-2022a
TTTAAATAAATAATAAACAATATCGTTTACGAAGGAGGTATCAAGTTTGATAGTTAATAACTATTATTAAATAATTGATTATAAAAAAATTTGACAAAAGTTGGGTTTCAAACTACTTAAATTTCGGGGATTCAGACGGTTATACAGTTTTTTAAAGAAAAAGTTAATAAATTCGATCTGCAAAGCTGAAACGGATACCCGGGTACCTGGTCGTTGACAGGACGGTTAAAATGAAATAATCAATCGGGATCACAAGTCCAAAGTGTCTTGACTTTCAGTTTTAAGATGCAAGTTCGATTGTAATGTTCAACGTTGATTGTTCGTTTTGACAGAACTGAAGAATGCGTTTGAGATAGCTCCGCGCGATCATCCGAGTGTGACCCTGGTAGCGAAATCCGTCGAGGACAAAAACTGTTGGATGGCCGATCTCGTCATGCTGAATACGAAGAGTATGCTCGAGAGAACACTCGACAGCATATTGCTCGACGAGGAGAGAAAGCATCCGCTTCGGCTACCACCGCCACATTTGTACAAATTTGCCGAGCAGGATTGTCCGGAGAATTTGGTCCTCGAGGCACGTGAAAACGGTGGTGTGCCGCTCATAAAAGGTGCAACTTTGGTTAAACTCGTCGAGAGGCTGACTTATCACATTTACGCCGATCCGGCGTTCGTACGAACATTCCTTACTACTTATAGGTAAAGTACTCGTTTATTTCAATTACACTGTTCACTTTGCTATACGAAAATAACTAAACATAAATCCCTCTTGAAATTGTTTCCCAGGAGTTTTTGCTCACCTCAGGAACTATTGACATTGCTTATCGAGAGATTCGACATACCGGATCCCTCGCTGGTCTACGGCGAGGAGGAAAAACCCTCGGGTTGCAAAGCAACGGCCCGAGAAGACTGGAAAAGATATAGGAAAGAATTTTGCCAGCCCGTGCAGTTTCGAGTTTTGAACGTACTGAGGCATTGGGTCAGTTGCCTTGCGTCACTTTACAAAGAACTTTTTTTTGAGTGAACTTTGAAAACTAAAAGAGTAAATGTGCCAATTTGACAATAGAATTTAATTTAGTTTCTACTTCATTATTTTTCGTTGGCTAAATCCGGCAATCGAAGTCTTGTCCCAACCGAACGCAAACAATCGAGTCACGCAATTTGTCGGATTTAAACAATTTGTAATTGAAATGTAAAATAATTTAAGAAATCAAATTTCGTAATTCAAACTGTTACTGCAACGTTCAAATTCGGGTGTCTGTTGAGTTTCTACTCTATTTTATTCTATAGCACTAACGAAACGAAAAATCCATTTCTATTATAATAGATAGAATAAAATAAAAGAATAAATAAATATCACGTGCTCGAGAATAAGATGTCGACAGATCCAATGTGTAAAAAAATAAATGCCTATACGTCGTCGATCCTTTAACGGACACTGAAATTCGAAATTTCCATTCTGTTCAGGTGGATCATCATTTTTACGACTTCGAGCGTGACAGAAATCTCCTCGACAGGCTACAATTGTTCTTAGACACTGTCAGCGGTAAATCAATGAGAAAGTGGGTTGACTCGGTGATCAAGATTGTGCAAAGAAAGTGCGAGCCGTCCGAGCAGAGACCAATAACGTTTAGTTTCGAAAGATCTCCGCCACCCATCGAGTGGCATCTCAAAGTTCCTGAAGAAGAATGGGGAATACTTACGGTATGAAGACTCGATGCGATCGTTGTTTCAGCGTTGAGTATTCGCTTTTAATTGTTTCGAAATAACATACATTGTTTCCAGTTACATCCCATCGAATTCGCGAGACAACTGACCTTACTAGAATTCGAGTTGTACAGAACGGTTAAACCTTCCGAATTAGTAGAACCCAAAAAAGACAAAGAACTAACATCACCGAATTTACTGAAGATGATCAAGCATACGACAAACGTGAGTTTTTATTCATACTCAATTGATGCTTTCCACTTTTCTTTTTCACAAATACAAATTGTTCTTCTTTTTTCAAAAGTTCACGAGATGGCTTGAAAAAACTATAGTAGAAGCCGAGAATCTTGAGGAACGAGTCGCCATTGTTTCTCGCGCTATCGAGATAATGATGGTGCTGCAGGATCTCAATAATTTCAACGGTGTCATAGCCATCAGTAGTGCCATGGGATCCGCTTCCGTTTATAGATTAAAATTTACGTTTCAAGTAAGTCCAAAATCGCAGATTTTTTGTCTCTTCCGACTCACCAAGAGAATAAATAACGAGATATTATTTATTCACAGCAAATTCCTGCGCGATTGGAGAAATCCTTGGAAGAAGCTCGCGAGTTGCACAACGATCATTTCCGGAAATATCAAGAAAAATTGCGCTCTATAAATCCACCATGCGTACCATTTTTCGGTTAGTTTTCTACGAAACATATTATCTGCGTTTTAATCTCCATGTAACTTTGCTGTGAAATTTCCTTTTGCATTATTTGTCGAATGACGAAAGCGTCGTTATTTTCAGGTATGTACCTGACCAATATACTGCACATCGAGGAGGGTAACAAGGACTATTTGTTGGATAGCCCGGAGCTGATAAATTTCAGCAAACGCCGAAAAGTTGCCGAAATCATTGGCGAGATTCAACAGTACCAGAATCAGCCTTACTGTTTATCGGTCGAGACAAGAATAAGGCATTTCATCGAGAACTTGTCACCCTTCGATCCCAACATGACCGATACGGAAATCGGCAATTATTTGTTCCACAAGAGTCTGGAAGTTGAGCCGCGAGGCTGTAGGCAACTTCCGCGAGTGGTAAATTTCAGCACTCTTTTTTCAGTTCTCCATTCTTCACTAGAGCACGTTGCAATGGCGGGTATTAAGGGTTCATTGACACTGGTGGGTGGGCAATGATGGGGGTTGGGCTTCGTTGTTGACCAACGTAACGGAAAAATGAGCCTTATTGGTCGATTTGCCAGCCAAGGATCTCTAAGCGGTCACCCCTCCCAGTATCAGCAGCGCATAGCACAGCTTCAGGGACCGCCGGATCTAAACCTCGAAAACCCATCCACCAATGTCAATTGAAAAATACCCAATATTTTTTGTGGCATCAAAGAACGCCGATGTGAATGAACGCAAATCCTTTTGTTGTAGCCTCGAAGATGGCCGGACTTGAATCTCAAATCTCCGGGTATAAAAGCTCGCAGTTTGAGCGGAAAATTGCCGGCGCCGTTGCAAGCCGTAGCTTCAAGTGTCAGACTTCACGATCCGACTCCCGAGGGTCCACCGCCACCCGAGCTGCCGGAAACGCCGCCGCACACTTCTCACGTAACGTCCACGCACAAAGGGGATCACAGTGTCTTTGCGCCTGTTCTCTTAGGAGGTTCGTTAATTTCGACACTGCTCGTGAAATTGTACATGTTAAAAATTCGCAACGATCGGTATTCGTAAAATGTCAGAATTCGAAAGAATCTTAAGTTTTGGTCGTTTGAACGCAGGTACAGGTCCACCCCCAGGTTCTCCCGGTCCGCTAAGCATGTCGGGTTTGTCGCTGGGATCACCGAGCAGTAGCCCACAGCTCGGTTCACCCGGACATGTACCGGCGCCTCATCATCAACCCCAAACGATGACTCACTTCGGATTCACTTCCGGTACTATCGGTGTTACGGGACCCCTCCCAGGATTACCATCGTCAAGTGGCAGTCCCGGTGTCCCGCTGCCATTACCGCCTTCCCCCAGCCACGTGCCTCCGAATCAACCTCCACCACCGTTGCCACCCCGCTCTTATAGAAGGCGCGAAAGTTCCATCAGCGAGTCGCCCCAACAAGTTAGTTGATCGTATTTTTTCCTCAACGGATTTTCAGCCCCGGTTATCATCGTATGAATAAGAGACTTATTCGGAAGTCCGATTAGCATTTCATAGAATCATATTTTGAGAACGGATTTGCATACGCTTGGGACTTAAGGACATGTCGAAGACGTACCACGTGACACACGAGTGCGAGCGAAATAGTCGAAATTTTTCAATCGCAATTTCTCAAGGACGAAACATTTTTATCGTAAAATTAAAGCATCTATTTTTGTCTCTATGAATTCTACAAAGACTGATGCTCGATTTTTTGCCGTAAACTTAATCGTCACCGAGAAAACGGATTTCGAAAATTTGTGAGGTTATGTCGATGTTCGTCACGCCCGTAAAAAGCGAATCTGTTCAAACGATTCTTTCCCGAGAAAGTATAACGATACTGCTTGACCCGTGACATTGCCCAAACCTACCGGTGGCTTATCGATTGTTAATCACTGTGTGGACGAAAATTGAACTCGAACGCAAATGTTTTCTTTCTCAAGGCTCGACAAGCTCCAAACGCACCAATTCTTCCGCCTCGCGAGGGTACCTCACCCCCTCCGTTGCCACCACGACGGGACATACCTGTAACCCTTCCACCACGACTTCCAGCCACATTGAATCCCAGCAATTCGGCACTGTTGGCACGGCGAAATTCCAACCTTGAAAATTCCGTATCGAACACGACACATCCGCGAAGGTACATGTCCTTTAACGGACCAAGCCCCACGAAGCTTCCGCCAAGTCAACCAAACGGTGAGTTCTACAATTTCGTTCAAAGGCCACCTTCGATGCATCGTGAAAATGGAACGGAATTAATTTCTTTTTTTAATAATTCAATTTTCTCACCTTATTTTAGCTACGAAAATCCCTCGAATGTTTTTGCGTCTATTTAGTAGATAATCGCGATCTCAATGTGTAATCAAAGACTTTGGAGAATATTACAAATGAATAAGTATTTTAAAATTAAATTTTAATCTTTTAGGCTCAGTGACACCAAAGTTACCGCCAAAACCACATCCGGGACGACCAACAACGACAATGTTCAATTTTAACGCGCCACCCGGACCCAGCTAAGTTTAAGCTGACTTCTCCCTCTTCTGTTACGTCCTCCGTTCCCGTACACAAAAAAGATTAATCGAGCAGGAATATTTATGGAACGAGATCGATGGCTTAGCCCATTCACGTGAAATTGAGCCTAATTCCGTCGGTCAATCGCGTGTTGCTCGACCCTTGTGGGAGCCTAACGTGTACATAAGTATATTTCAAATGAAGATGCGATAACCCCTCCCGCGAAAAGGAAATACGATATTTTATAGGCTAAGCGAATGTTCCCGGAACGGTTTGTGATTCGACGAAACCTCCCCTCCAAAGTGTACATACGTCAATGAAAAGTTGGATAACAGTTCATAAGAGCATGTCGACAAGAGAAAACCGCGGGCCAACAGAAAACAGCGTTAATCATCGTCGCATTTCTCATAAGAGCAACTTTGATCAAGCCCCTCGTTATTGAACGAACAGGAGACGAAAGATGGCTCATTTTCTTTTTCTTATGTTACGACTCAGACTGTTGTTGTTGACTTGTACGATATATTTTTTAGATATTTTTCGAAATAAGCCGTAGAATTTGAAGCTTCGGATAGATTTAAGTATCAAAACGCAATCGTCCCCGAAATAACAATTGATGCTTCCGAAATAATGCAGGATCATTGGAAATCAACAGGGTGCAGATATCGATTGGTTCAAGGTCTCTTCTGTAGAAATTTACAGGCCTCGAGAATTACAGATTTTGTACAACCAACGAATTAATGTATACGAGCATTTTTCATAACTCGATATTTTTCAATAATCGCAGTAACGAATATCGTTATCCAAATTCACTCCGGAGTGTGAAATAACTTTTTATGGCCTGAAGGAGAAAATCAACGAAATGTGAAAACCGAATAGTCTTTTTTTTCTTAGTTTTTACAAGATAGGCCTTTTTCGAATATTACATTAGAACATCTAAGGCACTAAAATGAAGCCGCTCACGGTTCGGTATCACTTCCTTCAGCCTTTTACAACATGCGTTTTTTACTTTTCCCTTCTAAGTCATATGTTCATGTATCATAGTCTAATTTGTCGTTATCACAGATCGCTCGTCTCGAAAGCGGATTTTTCAAATAATGGTTCTGTTTTTATTGATTCTTTTTGTGTTACGAAATAACGTTGCGTAGACAATGATTCATAATTTTCGTGACACCTTCAATTGATCATTGTGGCATCGTAGGCGCCTAATTTGTTGTCGTTTCGGGAACGATTAGCGTATGAGGTGGGCGCGTAGTAAGAGAAGTGCGACACTCGTTTCAAAGTCGAATTTTTTAAGAATGAAAATCATACGATGAGTCATCAATCGCACAAAGTGGTTAACGTTGTTATAGGCCAAATATCATAACGACGTTGGTCATCCCGCTAAAATGTTTCTTCCGTTTCGAATATTACTTGCGATTGTTAAGTTGATCGTTCGAAATTCAATTACGGCAGATAAACTACACGTCACACTGAGATCGAACGGTTAGCGAGAAAAAAGCTCACGGACTCCGATTTAGGATTTAAAAGAACGTTATATCGAACAATAACAAATCTGTCGATAGATTCCATCATTCTGTAATATAGAGAACGCGCGATATGGCAAGAAAAAACGAAATCGTTCAAAACACCATCGACACCAATAACTGTTCAGATTTTTATCAATATCGAGCAGTCCTCGATGTGAAGGAAAATCGGACTATCGTTGATGTCGACAAAAAAAAAAACTAAGAAAATCCTTGCATCACGAATCATTCATTTTTCGGAATGGACTACCTTCGATCTCCGACTCTCCTCGACTGTCTCAATTTCGTTTTTGTCTTTGTACTCGATATTTTCTCCTTTCCATCCTAATTCCCAACACAACTGTGATACGCTTCGAATGTGGGTATGTATGGTAACTTTCTGAATATTGAACAAATTATGATTACGATGACGATTGTCATCAGCCCGGTATGTTGAGAACGCTGATGCGGCGACGGTGATGTCGAGACCCTGACAATGTTAATAGATGATATAGATGATCGTGAAGATATCGCGAAGGTGTTGATGATGAGATTAATGGCGACGACGATGTTCGCGATTAGGCGATGATTAACATTATAATTGTTGTGGCAATGGTGATGACGACATTACATTAATTATAGTGAAGGTGAAGATAAGCATGATAATACCGATGGTAAGGATGCTCGTGATGAATAACAATAATGATGATGATGATAATGATGATGATGATGATTAATTATAATGATTATGATAATGGTGATACTTCGACGACGACAGTGACGACTACAAATACGAGGACGACGACGCTTTATGATAATAATAACGCTGATGATGACAACGTTTTATGAGAGTACGCGAATAAGCTCAGACACGAAAAAGCACTAAGATACGACTATTATGATTATACATATAAATGGAATCGATAGAGAAGAGATTAATGAATTTATGTACATGTATATTATTATATTATATATATATATATATATATTCTATCGGATTAGATATTGTAATAATGGCGAGACCGAAATGGTAGCAACGAAGTGGAATATTGAAAAATTATGTAAAATAAAGCATATATTGTGTAGTATCGGACTATGATCATTCTACAAACAAAAAAGACAAGTCCATGAAACTTCTGTACGTTTTTCGAAATTTCACGTTAAAACTTGCTCGTAAGAATGAAGAATATAGAAATTGTATTTAATATCGTTAAATTTCAACGAATTGTTATTATTGTTTTTATCTCTCGAGGGGCAAAGATCCCTAGGCATAAATACAGTCTGTTTGACAAGAACGTATATGATACAACTCAAAATATATTTTCGGAGCAGGTATGGTCGAAAATACACGCATCGTGTGTTATAATTCGTGATTAATCGTTATTAATAATTGATCCAGTCGCATTCACTTTTAATAATCGCCTGTCATCCCCGAACTATAGTTTTTACTAAATTAGAAGTCTATCACTAGAAATTTATCTTTATCTGGTGTTTTGCTTTCCAGACGATTGATATGTTGTTAGTTTAGGTACGTTTTACAGGAGAGTAGCATCACAGCGAAGCTTTGTTGGAAAAAAATATGTTATCCTACTCGCGATTCAAACCAGCTCGCGTTCGAATTTACTCTCTAATAGTTTCCAGAAAAAAGCCTTAATTTTGTTTTCGGTCACCGTTGGATTGTCAAATAGACTGTATATTTGAATAATTGTAGTGCGATCGATTTGGCATTTTTCGCAACGACAAGAAAATCGTGTCAATATTAACCGTAAAAAAAAAAAAAAAATTTGTTCACATCTGATGCATGAGAACTTTATTACATATTTTCTCGTATCAAGCTAAAGTCCTGCACTGACATCACTCGCCGCTCGTAGACTCATTAGCAGGCCATTATAAATATTTGTACTCGATTTATCCGCCGCGGGCTCTTAGAACGTAAAAAAAAAAGTATTTTCATTGGCGGAGGAATATTAGTAACTACAATATGTACAGTTCGTTTCGCACTCGAGCTTCATTTTCGCGAAGAGAACAATATAATCAATAGCGAAAAACGTTTCACATTACGACGTACGTGTGTTGATCGATTGATCGAACGATTTTCGCGGTGGATTTGTTTGGGTTTATCGAGTTCATTGGGCGAATGTTAATCGCATCACCGAATTTGAAATTTAATTCAAACGATACTCTCATTCTTCCTTTTTCTTCAGGAAATATGATCCAGTTGGTGGTCCTACTACGTCACTTCCCATACGGTGGAGGTTGCGTCGCTTCCGCGATTTGGCCTCGTTCCAATGTCAACGTGGGCGTCCAGACCATCGCTCAGCTTGCTGAATCGTCTTGCCCAACTGCCTCTTCTACCACCGCCAACTCTACCTACATGACCTGCCTCTCGCAACACCGAGACGAGGCCCTCCTCGTCCTCGTTACCCTTTACACCCTTCTCGTACTTGGCTTCCTGTGCAAGCAATCTTTCCCGCTGAAGCTGCGTCGCCACTGAACCCGGAGTTTCCGGGATCGCGTAGCTCATTATTCCGGTCAGTGCGAACACCTTTGAAATTCATCGTGTCAGTCAACTTCGAATTTATCATCGAAATATCCATCAACGAATTGCCCAATTATCTTGGAATTTACTATGCATTGATTTATCAACGAATTTGGTAATCAACTTGAAATTTATCGGTAATACATTTGTCGCCCAACATGGAATTTATCATCGATTTTTTTTTATCAATGAATTTGTCAGGTTGGACTTTATCATCAATTTGTTTATCAATGAAATTATAAACTTGGACTTTATCATCAATTTGTATATCAATGAAATTATAAACTTGGACTTTATCATCAATTTGTTTATCAATGAATTTGTCAACTTGGACTTTACCATCAATTAGTTTATCACTGAATTTGTCAACTTGGACTTTACCATCAATTAGTTTATCACTGAATTTGTCAATTTGGACTTTATAATCAATTTATCGTCGACAAACATGGAATTTATCATCAATTTGTTTGTCAATTAATTTGTCAACTTGAACTTCATCATCAATTTATCGTCGAAAAACATGGAATTTATTATTAACAAGTTTATCGACTACCTTGGAGTTCAATATCAACTGATTCATTAATACATTTGTCAATCATCTTGGAATTCATTATACAATCTTTTTTTACGAACAAATAGATACACTTGATGTCTTGCGGAAGATGGAAACTCACCACATGCTCGAAGACAACAACAAAAGCAAGACGAGCAGCGAAAACGTGCCAATACTGAGGACTCAGCCCGTAAGGATCGTCTCTGTGTTGGGGACCGTTTCGATAACCTCGATATTGACAAGTCGCCGGACGTATGTCGTCCACGTCGCTCACCATGTCCGCACGATAGTCCGACGTGTTGAATTCCGATAGAGAACTGTCGATGTATCCGACTAGATCGTTCGTTGGAGAGTAAACGAACGCGTATACGCTTCGCGGTATAAAATCGGACGTATACGCGATCACGAATGCCTGAAAATCGATGTTTTTTTTTTTGGCTTTGAATTGCATTTAAGCTACGAGGTTAGCGTAGACTGGGCAAGGCTAAAAGCCTTTTTGGATTATTATCAAAATATGCAGAAATAAAAGAAACGAAAATATAGTTATAATCAGACCAAACGTTAACGAAGATAAAAATTTCGGTTTTTGCCAAAGTTTCAATACCTCGTGAACGGTCATATTAAGAAAATAAGTTTTTTTAATTCATTTTATATTTCGTTTGTCCATTGGCCAAGAACCCTGTAACTGCATATCATGGATAACGCATAAACTATTTTTCTCGGAATAATTTCTTTTGTTGCCTTTAAAATTTTCAATTTTGGAAATTAATGAACTCGAACTTGAATATTTCCGGGTTGGTGCAACTCACGTTCGATACGACCGCTGCATAAGTGACACCCTTGAGAATCCCGAACCAAGCACCGATATCCTCGACTCTCTCGGCCAAAGGTCTCCGGGCTTCTTTCACCATTTTATACGCGTCCAATCGAATTTCTCCGATATTATTGAGCAATGCGAATAACGGCGCCAATGGAAATGCAGCCACAAAGAGGGTCACGAAACCGTATTGAATAACTGCAACGAACGACATTTTTTTCGATTAGAAATTCTGATATACTCACTTTTCGAATCCAAATTAAACGAGTGAAGCATCAGTAAAGTACACATCCCCAAAAAAGGAATCGATCAGCTATACATTCCGAAAGCAATACATGTTTAGATTTTTTTTCCAATCCTCGCAATAAAAAAAGTTTCTTAGTGAGCATTATAAGATCCGCACTGGAGAACCGATTAATATCAAAGAACACAGGTTTTTTTTCAAGACGTAATAAATTCGAAGTCGAACTTGAAGTTTCCATTTGTTTTACCGTATCACTTTGGAAAAACCAACATATCAAATTCCGAATCCTACTAAACGAACGTAAATTTAAAAAAGGCCATCATTAAAAATATATTTAAAAAAAAAGAACTATTTCTTGCTTTCTACTAATATATTGATATCTTTAAAAAAAATCACAAGTTTATCCTGGAAGTCTTCCCTGTAGACATTCTTGTTAAAAGTGGTAGCTAATCGAATAAAAAATGCATCCGAAATTTAATTGCTGTATTTGAGACCTCATACTCAATGGATAGAAGATCGATATCTTCAACGATGACGTTAATTGTTACAACGTATACGTTCAAATAATCGAAAACAATGGGACAATTTTAAAAAATCAAAAATTGTACAGAACTAAAAAAGTTTGTACGTAAAGAAGATTCAGTCCATGAAAGATGAAACTGTCTAATAAATGTGACTATCCTCTAAGCTTGGCCGATAAAAAGATCTTTGTGAAGAGAATTTTATTCCAGTGCTCGAATGGAGCGAGGAAAGTTGCCCCAGGTGAATATTTGTTAACCCTACATTGCATATTGCGCCAAATGTGGCACAACTAACAAAATCTAATCTCACTCCGAATTCGTAACGAGTAGCAACATCTTTTGAGAATACGAGGAAACTAGATGCAGTTATTCATGTCCTAGTTCATATAAT
>JAPYZJ010005516.1:0-11446 GCA_030522765.1 Ophioninae sp. B BG-2022a
GCTCGAAAAAACATAAAATTTTAGGTCATTTGCTTATGAGGTCGTTATTAGGGCATAGTTGTAAATTTATGTAGGGCATAGTTGTAGAATCCATTTTGTCATTTATTTAATTTAATACAAAAAATATTTCCTCACAAAGGTGTTATTTTTTACGAAAATAAAAAAATGAGTTTTCCCGGAAAACCAGATGAGATGGCGGAAAACGGAGTTCATATTCGTAATCAGCGCATCAAAATACACTAGAATCAGTCATTGAATCTCAAAGGGGAAAATAAAAGTTAAAATTTGTAGTCCTGTGTAATCATACGAGCGTTTTTTGGCATCTTTATTCAACCATTCACCGTAATTTGATTGTGTGTAATTTTCCATTATAATGAGAATGAGAAAATGAAGAATTCGTTATGTTCCGACGAAACGTCGGATGTTTTTGGTTACAGTGGAAAAGAAATTAAAAAATAATGATCCGCAGTTGCGAGCTTTGACCTCATTTTTTTTTCATTTGGAGCAACCACGTCTCGTCAGCTTTTATAACTGAGCTCTCGTAAATCGTTACGAGTCTATTGGATCCTTGCAGGTCCGGGGAATTGGCTATCCAAAGTTGAAGAAAAATTAAATGAGTTCACGCGTCATTGGAGTGACTATTTTTTTTTAGCTATGGGCTTGGTATTCGACTTCGTTATTGACTTTAGCATGGTATCTGGAACGGCTTTTTGAAATTGGAGAAAGTAGCATTTCTTGCGTTTGCAGGTATCGCCACTGCAGATTGAAAATGTAGCAACGGGGAATTGTGGACAAAAAAAAGGAAAAAAGAGGAAGTGAGGGAGATTATCGTGGGTTTCGAATTCCTTTGATTCCTTACGTGAGGAAACGAGGAGGCGATAGTGTGTAATTGCGAGAGAGAGAGAGAGAGAGAGAGAGAGAGAGAGAGAGAGAGAGAGAGATATCTCGCGAAAGGCCGTACACGGTCTCTCATTATTCGACCTATTGCCGCTAATCGGTAGAGGCCCGTGAAGTCACGCGAACCGAGTCTAGATCGTTAATCACTCTCGTCCAGGCCTAAGTGCATTTCTTTCCTCGATCTTTTTCTATGTCTGTTTCAATCCGAAACTCCTTTTCCCCTCCCCACCTGGCTGCCCCCTTTCTATCTTTCCATCGACAGTAGCCAAAGATTTCCACGCAGCAAAGGGAACTGAAGTTAGAGACAGAGAAAGAGCGGTAGATTTATACGAGTTTGAACTTGGCATCGTTGGAACGCAACGAACATTTTTTGATTTGTGCAGCTTTTTTCTCCACAAAAATCGTTGCCCAAAATCTTTGGAAATTTGCTGAATATCGATTAGAATTTTAGACTTGAAATCAGGGAAAAAGAACATTCGTAAATGATCGAAAATTAGAAATTTGAAAAATGAGAATAGCCATTTCGTAGCGTCGCAACGATGCAACCTTCAAGTCAACAGATTTATGCGAAGAATAGATAGAGACGTCGATTTTCTGTTTGCCAAAATAATTTTGGGAACAATAAATTAAGAACGATAACTCTGGTAATGCAACCATAGCAATTTACATTAGTTTTGTTCATCGATTTCATTTTCTTCCTCTGTCGTCTCTAGCAGGGGAAAATTGTCACCTACAAAAATAAAAAATAAAAATAACGATCCGATCGCTACCAAACTTTATAGGATCACCCACCAGGCCAATATGAAGATCGCCGGAAAATTTTATCGAAATCAGTCCCGCCGCTTCTGGGTGTTCAAGGAACATATATATATGAAAACACATAATCTTTTAAAGATATAGATATGTAATATATTCATAAAATGAAACTACGAGCTGGTTTGTCTGCGTTGTCTTTTCACTTCGACAATTACAGTTAATAAGTGAAAATTCCAGAAATCCTTTTTCAAATTTCACGCAAATTTCGGCAAAATGTAAAAAAAAGGCAGAAGTGCCAATAGAATAATTGCACTTTTGAAAAGTACGAAATCAAACGGGTACTTCTGGAAAGAAATCAGAAGTTCCTAAAGACACCAGAATTTTTATTTAAATATATGGATTGTTTGAAAAAACGGTGTATTTCTCAAAAGTGAGAAATAAAGGAGCGTTCACGAATAAAGGAGTAAGTTGAATAACGAGGAGGAAGGTGAGGGGAAGAAGAGCGAGATTTTTCGTGGGCAAAGAATCCCACACACGAAGACGTATTGTTGATCCTTCCAGGTTATGAAAGATGTTTCACAACACCACTGAAGATCTCGAAAAAAAACATGTATAAAATTGAAACGGTGGACGAGCCACCGATAGGATTTAAACTCGGTCGAAGCCCGGAGACACGGCTAAGATTATGTATATTCTTTCGTAAGATCCAGGAGAAGACTCGCAGACGCGATTAAGAGTCGAAGAGAGACGGAAAGACGGATTATCCGGATGAAATTATGTATAGGAGTTTCGTCGATGCTTCACGTAAAGATACTAAGCTTAATTATTTTTTCTTAAGCTTTGGGGCTTTCCTTGGGTATGAGTAGCACACTCGAAGAAGAGACTTCTTTCAACTCTAGAGTGGAACGAACAAGCTACAGTCGTTCACCTTTGGTAATAAACTGTGCGTCCATTTCCGGTGTAAATATTCGAGTAATTCAAAATATAATTTTTCGTGGAGTCTAAAGAAACACTAGCGGTATGAAAGACGTTATGAAAATGGGTTCGTAGTGAGAACGATTTTTTTTTCGAAAAAAAGACAAATGTTGTCAAAGCCGATAACAAAACATTATTTCACCAGAAAATCCGATAGAAACATTGATATTTTCGAACCCGTGTTTTTTTTGTAAACACAAATTCTTAATTTTATTTTTATTTCGTGTTTTCAAATCGTTCTAGTCTATTTGCGAACTTTTGATTGACAAATTTTCCATTTTTTATTCAAAGGCCGAATTTATTTCTCGAAAAAAAGTGAAAGGGTTTATATTTTTGTTTCCCCTTCGAAATAGTTCACAAATCGGCGTTTTCTGTTTCGCCATATGTGAGTACCTAATACCTTTTACTGACTCGTGAATGATCAAGCAAAGTATATAAAAGCATTTATTATCGAGTAATCGTGTTCCACCATTTTTTAGTTTACGTTTTTTCGAAGCTGTTTTTTTCTATCTTATTTTTTATTAACTTTATTTACCTCAATCATACAACTGGAGTTTTAATTATTAGAAGGAAACGATGTTTTCTTTCTATTTTTAATTTCACGAATTTCCTCTCGACGAATTCAGCTACGAAAATCGTTTATTCACCAAAATTATTAATTACGAATTTACCAAGAATACCACATTTAAAAAAAACAAGAATATGGAAAACGAAAGAAAAATAATTAGGCTGCAGCGATAAAAATTTCAATACTACGGTACAATCGCTACGTCGAAACTGCGCGATATTCCCTCTTTTATCAAAACTCATTGTACAATAAATGATCGATCGTGAAAAACACGAGGAGTGGTAAACCGCGTCCCTTTTTTTTCGTCTGAATGTACGACACCAGGGAAACGGAGCTCCGGTCTCGTACATTGATCGGTTTCCTGTCATCGTCGACATAATGTTCGGCGCCCATCATTCGGCGTTGGCGCACGCTCGGCTATCCCCTTGCATTTTACCTTCAATCCCCTCCTTCGTTCTCAAGCTTTTTATATTCTTTATATTTTTTCTTTCGTTTTTCGCTCCGGCACGTCTCTATCCGGTCTTTTACGTCGCGTCCATTTTTCTGGCTTAGGATCTCCCAAGTCGGCCACTTCACATTCTCCAAACTCCTCTCCATAACGCGTCATTCTAAAGGGGCTGCTGCTTGGTCGGGAGTACCTGCGCGTGGAACAGGTATAACGGCGGCCCTTTCGAAGGGCCATCAGGCCCTTTCGAAGGGCCATCAGGACCGAAAAGGATGGGCGGAAAGCCCCGAGTGCAACCGGAATAACGTGCACCCTGTCACGCATACTTTCCGGGTGGGGTAGGAAACTCGAACTTCGAATGATCAGAAGACTCAAAATCCCGAATTTGAATGTTCCGAAAGTACAAATTTTGGAAATTTTTTCGTTTGTTTGGGTTTGTTTGAAATCAAGGGTTCAAAATCAAACTAACGAACCTAATTAAACCCAAACAAATTTCGTGCTTTTGCTAGCATGACCTCTAGGAAATTTGTAGTTTCGGAATTTTGGGGCTGGGGTGGGAAACCCGAATTTCAAATGACCAGAAGGCTCAAAATCCCGAATTTAAATATTCCGAAAGTATAAATATTGTAAATTTTTGGGCTTGTTTGGGTTTGTTTGAGTTTATTCAAAATCAAGGGTTTAAAGTCAAACTAACGAACCCAAACAAAGCCAAACAAATGTCACTCCTTTGTTGGCATGACCTTTAGGAAATTTGTAGTTTCGGAATTTTTAGCCTTCTGATCAATCTAAGTTCGTGTTTCTCGTCCAACCCCGAGTTTTGAGCTTTCTGGTCAATCGAAGTTAGTGTTTCCTACCCAACCCCATACTTTCGCGGAAAGATCATTTTGAAGACGCGACACTTTGAAGACCGTCCTCATCTTGGGCCAACCCATATTCTTTTGAAACGCGACTCACTCTTTGGGTCTTAATCAGGGTTACCAACTTTTCCAGCCGTCACAATAACTGGACAACAAATTTATTTTGGTCATTCTTCGTCAAAATTGAAAAAAAAACAAGTTAAGTATCAATCAAAGAGGTTTATTAAGAAAAATACCGATATGCATCAACTTAGCAGCTAGGTAAAAAAAAAAACAACAGACCCCAACAACTCCGTCTAAAACTCAACGGTCCGGTCGAAAACTGGACGGTTGGGAAACCCGCTCTCAATCCCTTGTAGTCTAACCTCTCCACTAACGTTAGCGTCTTCTTACAAATATTTCCGTTTCGCCCCCAATCAATAATCCGTTTCGCAAAGTTTTATGGCGTGTCCTCAAAACAGCCAGGTGTGGTAACGGTCTACGTCGCACAGGTACAACCGCTTGAAAATATGGGGTTTACGCTTGTGCGTTGGAACGCAACGACATTTTTTTTTATCTTCAATTTATTATTTTTATTGTCATCGAAAATAATTGCGGATTTTTTTTGGAAATCGTGGTATAAGAATTCAGGAAATGCTCGCGTGATTATCAAACCTGCGAAAGGAGATTTGTAAAATTGAAAACAATACAATTATTTGAAGATATCCTGGCTACTGGATGATCTGGAAATTGATCCTGGTGGAAGGGGGGCGATTTCAATATCGATCGATAGCAGGAATTGGGTCGACTGGAAACTAACTACGGTTTTCACTTGTATAATTTAAATCAATTTTTTTACGAACTTCCCACCAACCAATTTAAGTAAGTTTAATACCATTCGAAAGAGTTAACTTGAAATTTTCGTTCAAGCGTAATTGAACCCTAATAGGTTGCTCGATGTTTACTCATAGAAAATTAAAATGAAGCCCGAAAAAGAACATTTCGCAACTTTTCGTATATCTTATTTCGCGAGGCCGTAAACGCCTCAGAAGCCCACAAAAGGATTTCAGCAGAACACAGTACCTCGACAGAAACGCATTTGTCATAGTTGGGTTAAGAAAATCCGTTTCGGAAAGTTTTCGAGATCAGCAACGACCGGGACGACTTCGAGTCGACATTAACGGAAAAATCAATTTCAAACCAGTCCTCCCATGAAAGAGAAATGATGGAGTTACCCGAACAATGGCAAAAGGCCACTGTACAAAAAATAATGGAAATGATAGGATCGAAAAAAAGCAGTTAGACGCCGAAAAAATTACGTGTTTTTTTTAACTCCTTGACTGTTACGGAAGCCAACCGGAAGCCTACAGATCCGTAGGAATTAGGTTGTAGGGAATGGTTATGACGTGGCAGTCAAAGGTTCGATAGAAAAAAAAACCGACATTAGTTTCCGACCAACCCAAAACTATGAACTTTAAGTTCTCATCGGAGCGACGCAACGAAATATCTTTTCTCACTTTTTTATTTCCTTAAATTTATTATTTGGCGAAATACTTTTTTCATATTTGAATTCTATGTTATCACAATAAATATTTGTATAATTATGAAGGTGTTTCACTGACGATTACAGTGAAATAAAATAGAGAAGTTAAAAAATAATGATTTTCGTTGCGTCGCAACGTTGCGAACTTTAACCTCATCCCAAAACTTGGATCTTTTTTCCACGTGGGCCACCCAGGATAAATCGGACGTTCAACATCCTCGAGAGCGTCCGAGGGTGTCGAAAGTGCGACACTGTCAGAAAGTGTGTAAGCCGAATTCTAGTTGACCCGTGTTGTGGCTGCTGCTCCTACCGTTTGGTAGGATCGGTGGATACACGCCGAAGATGTTGAAAGAATTTCAAGAAAACGGGCGGTGGCGGGTTCTCGAAGAAAGGGAAGAATACGGATACGGGAGGTATCCGGGGCAAAAAGGGACAGGGTGAGAAAGACGGGAAAGGACGAAGGGAGAAGGGAGGAAGAGAAATAGTAGGAGGTAGGGATTTCGCCAGGTTGGCAAAGGTGTAGTATCCGAAGACGAAGAGAAAGAAGAGAAGAAAAAACAAAAGGGAAAAAAGGGACCACTTCTCCGATCCTTGCAAGCTGGAACACGCTTCTTCGGCGAGGCTTCCCGTCCGTGATATCTTTCCCGAGCCGTCCTCCAAGAATGGAATGCCGAGTAAAGGGATCGTCCCGTTTCCTTGGGTCTCTTTTCTTTTCCTTCTTACCCCAAAGTATACCACTTGACGACCAGTGAAATAACAGTCCCCGGATACACGTTACAGCCTCAACTTTTGGACACTCATCGTGGTTATAGCTTTTCGCACAATGTCGCGAACTGGGATAATTAACGTTACAAATGTCACGATGAGCTTGCTGTTCTCGTCAACAGTTGTAGGGAATCGGAATTTCAACGTGGACTCTCGGTGTCTACGCTTCGGACCAAAGCTAAGTTGAAGGAACAACGCTCACTCTTTGAACACCTACTCACTCGGTTTCACTATTTTAGTCAAACTTCTTCAGTTTTTCACTTCGGTCGACTGTCAGAATATGAAGAATACATTTCTGACCAGATACGCTTCCTGAATGGCAAACCTCCGGAATGAAATTTCACTGTGCGGACACTCCGGTGTGGTCAGCAGATTGCGTTATCTCAGACCTCAACCAGTTCTTTTCGAATCGTTTCTTCCGTCGGTTATATCGGGATTACGAAGCTGGGAATCAGTGCTCAGCTGATCACTTGGGTTTGTCTAAGTTGGGTGTTCTTTTGTAGAAAATGATCGATAAGTTATTATGGTTTAACCCGTAATGGTCACGCGGGGTCCAGTGAACCCCAGGCAAATTTTGTAGGGATATATCATAGAAAGGTCGATTGAGAATCGAACTTGTGCTGTCAGGTATTGTTGTCTGAACCTACTCCAACACTATTTAATCGACGGCGGTGGTCAAAATGGCGTCAGTTGTCTTGCAGGTAGCAAATAGTGCTGTTCATGAAAATTTTACTTTTTTTTTTGTCAAAATATACTATTTGTAGAGTAACATAGCGTAGGCTTTTTGTCATATCGCAAAAATCAAAATGTATACGAATTATTCAATGAAAATTGGGGTTTTTTTCTGACTATTTTCTTCGCCATATTAAAATTTTTAAACGAAAGAAAAATTGTTTGGTTTGCTTGAAAAATAGGATTAATACACGTGGACGTTGTGGTCTTTAAAAATTTGTCTCCTGCCCTTTCTTTAAATAGCGTCAGTTGCTTTTCTTATTCTTCGACGTTGATGTCATGCTAGGTCCTACCAAAGTTATCTTGCACTATATACGCTTCGAAAACGTCCTCCCCCGAGATCGTTAATTTTTTAATTTGATTATTTTGAAACGTTCATCGAAATATAAGAGACACGATTTTGTATCTCCGGAAAAGCTGTTTTAGGGGTGAAACTCACCCCTCACGGAGGGGAAGGAATCTTCTTCGTGCGGAAAACCGATACACCAAAATTACAGGAATTATAAAAACGGAATTATAATTATAAAACGGAAACAGGCAAAAACTCCGTTTCCAACTTTTGGCAAGGTTTGTACTCGAGTGGAACGATTGCGAGCTCGCACATTTGAAACATTTTTAATGGCCATTTACCTGCCGGAAAACAAAGTGTACGGCAACGTATACTGTACGAGGAATCAAATAGACTGCCGGGCATTGCACCGCTTGTGCCGCTTTCTCGTCAGCAGCTGTGGAGTTGTTCCCTCTTAACTCTCCAGTCTCGCTTCTTCCTCCGCTTCTTTCCGGAATAGCCGACTCGAGTGGCTCTCTTAAAAGTTATAACTTTTGAATAACGAGCAACGAGGTAAGCTCGCTTCGACGTTGTTACGCGGAACGTTGCTAGGGTGAGCTCAAGAGCTTCGAGTATATCAATTTGTGCAGCTCGGTCTGCACGATTCATAGCGCTATCGGTGGAGATGCAGTTCGTCGGGAGATCCGCACGGAAACATCCGGAAGACTTTTCGTTCGGGATTTCGTACGGAATATCTGTGACTGTAGCCAGTAGTCTCAGAGGTATCCATCGATTTACGGGAGCACCCGAGTCCAAATTTGTAGCCTGCTCTCAATACTCGCGGAACCTATTTTCTTTGTAGGGGAGACCGGGGATAGTTGACTATAGGGGTAGGTAGACTAAACAGCAATAATTCGTCAATATAATGAGTTTTTCGTCAACTAGTCACGATTGAAGATTGCTCTCTATGACCAGCTTACTTGTGTTAAGTGCGTTGTCGCTGGCGCGCGCAGTTTGAAAATGACAGCACGTTGTGTGTTTTTGTCCCTTATAAGTAATTTTTTGCTTTCATGTTTTGTTTGTTTTTGCGCCTGTATATTTAATTGAAACAATGTTATTGTCATTCAAAACATTAGTGGGACAGTTTTTCTTTAGATTACATAGCATTACTTCACAATCAGCACCAGCGTTTAGGCTAGCCATGTGATTGAAATCCGAAATGGCGTCAGGAGTTAGTTGACTAATGTGATATTTTAATACAGATACATGCGGACATACATAAGAGAAATAGAAGGAGTTGATGTACCAGAATACATCTCGGAAAGAGCTCACCATACAATCTTTACAACAGCTGATTTAAGCTTGGATACGGTGTGATCTATAAAAAATAGGCAAATATTTCGTGATCACGAAAACACTACATTGGAAGCTTGTTTGAAGAATTTATTTTCTTAATGTTTTATTACACGGCTCAATAATAACACTAACATTTTTTATTTTATATTAATTCGCTTTTAAGTGTCGCAATTACGGCCGAGGTCAACTTACTCCGGGTATGGGGTCAGTTGACCAACAGTCAGGACTTTACAAACACGACTAGATAACCATTAATATGATGAATAAATAGGCAAATAATTAGTACATTTGTCAGCCGAATAGTTCTACTATCTGTAACGCTGGTTATTTTCTCTGTATCAATAGAAACACCAAAGATATACAAGCTTAAGTCAATAGTTAGTCAACTATCCCCGGTCTCCCCTAATGCGCATGCCGCCAGCCTCCATTGAACCTACGAGGCCCTATTTGTCAAGTTCACTGCTACAGAGAGGCCTCGTTTCGATCCAGTGTAACCTCTGTTAGCCCTTTCAAACCTTTCCTCGACCCCCTAGTATCAATGAAACGTGGAGAACACAGGCCTCCTTCACCAGCTTTTGATCCCAAGTCTGTTGCTTCGACCCCACTGAACCTGCTTTGAGCCTACATTCGTTACCGCCTCAGGTCCACCGGAGGTTTCGTAGGTTCAGTTGCGCGCTCCACAAGCCTCCTTTAAGCCTAAATTCCAGTATGTGCCATCTAGGGGGTTCAATAGAGGCTCTGACATGACAATATTCCATACATCGTAGCCTCATTTGGATATTCGATAATCCGCTACCGCAGACTTCTGTTCGGAGAAGGAGGCCTCCATTTTGTTGAAAGCAGCTCGAAAATTTTGACTCGGGCAGTACCCTACCAGTCTTCATCTTTTCGACGCCCAATAACGTTTTACCCATCAGTCGATATTCGAGACTTGAACCTTCTCGAGTTCTCCACCACGGCCATTAGCACACCCCGAGTCACCTCCAAACGGAAAACTTCCCACTTTATTCACTTTCCCCACTTGGGATATACATGGAACTCAACCCCTCTGGATCAAGGAAGCTTCTGCGCTCTTCGATTCTTTCGTATCGGGTCTGCACTTCCATCTACCTCCGTCTTTATCTTATTCCTAATCCTCCTTCCTTATTTTCGGATCTTTATTTATGTCACTGCATCTTGGGATTAAGGCTCCCCTCAGACCCCCTTAACATCCTAGACCCATTTGTAAATACGATCTTTAGGATTCTGACTGCTGATGTCTATGGAGATTACTCGTTTTTTTCGTATGGTGTTCTAATGTTTTTTCAGCTCCGGCTGTTGCGAGTCAGGGAAAAAATGGTGGACTTCAGCAGGGGGAGGGGTGGAAGTTGAATTGATTTATATTTGAATATGAAAAAAGCTTGCAAATCACCGAAGACTGCGTGGACAATCTTTTACATTGATGTTGCAAATAAGTAAAAGGAAATTTATCATTCACCTTGAAAAATGTTTTTCTTTATGGAGAAATGATTCTTCGGATTTATGATTGTCGCATTTTCGTGATATATGTTATTATATCTATATGTTATTTTAATCCCCTGTTTTCGTTCTAAAAGTAATATGAAATTGAAGTTTTTATCGTAGGAATTCATCAAAAGATCTTCATTTTCTTTGTTATTTTTGTTAGGATTCGAACCCTTTTCCATACTTTATTCCTAATCAAATAAAAAATTAGTTTATCCCTATCAATCGATTGCGTTCTAACAAAGATCCTTTTATATTTTCGGAAAGTTTCCTTCACTTAAAACGCCAACAAACATTAGGCAACACGAAGAAAAATAATACGAAGAAACTGTCAACAATCTGAATAAAATTTAATGGCCAATTGATACTGAAGTTTGCACGGCTGCCAACGTCAACCCCATTAATTAACTTCTCTATATTAATAAATCGATTTTTTAATTTTTGAAGTAATCTTGTGTCTGCAGTTGCATTGGTTCATTTTCTACAATGATTCTTTGGTTCTCTGAGCAGTTGATGTCCTCGAAAGAAAAGATCTAGTTTTCTGCTCAAATTCGGTGATCACTAATTCAGTCATGTATCAATTGCAGAACGAATTCAGTCGTACGTGTCCAGGGTTGGCAATGTTTTAAACAATTGCTTAAAACAAGTGTTTAAATCATAGTTTACAAGACTGAAAAAAACAAACCTATATAACATGTTTTATAAACATGTTTTATATAGGTTGGCAACAAATATCTTATCCAATAAATTTGGTATTTCACTATAAAAATCACTTATAGGTATTGTTTTCTTTTGTAAGTAG
>JAPYZJ010005517.1:0-21359 GCA_030522765.1 Ophioninae sp. B BG-2022a
CGGTAGTGACTCGCAGCTCAAAACTGCCACAATTGTCACTACCGACGTATCGAGGGGCCGCGTCGAAAGTTTCCAGCGTGTTCGTCATTCCCTTAAAACCTAATTTCCAGATCACTCACATTTTGAAGATGATAAAAACCCGGAGGATTTCCCTTTCCGGTGTTCTTCACCGGCTCCGTGGAGAATGCTTCGTCGTGTCGATGAAGGAAACTACCATGAGAAAACATAACCTCAATGCAACATCAACAAGGAAGAAAAGTGTGCAAGAACGTTGGATCAGTTTGGGTTTGTTTGGGTTAGTTTGGATAATTGTTCCGAAACTCACTTGAACTGACAGAATATATCAGCATACTCCGTGGAAATGCCCATGGCTTGCAACACTGTAACCCTGAATGTGAATTCTGCGCCGGGTTGCAAATGATCCGGCAATTCGTCCTCCTTGGTGTCGCTCGAAACCGAGCTGTCTCCTCGTCCACTGTCAGCGTCGCCAACTTCCTCCTCGTCCTTCGCGCAATCCTTTCCTTCGGTTTTACCCTCGACCACTCGCTCCTCCTGCATCATTATCTGCTGATTCTTGTCGAGGGTTTGCGCCAACAAAGTCGAACGTTTTCCCGGACGACTCTGATTTCCGAATAAATCGTCCTCGAAAGAGATCCGAGCAGATTGCCTCACTCCGCTCGAATATTCACTGTTTTCCTCTTCTAGAACAAAGGTTTTGTCAAGAAATCCATTTTCCGCTCCACTCACTTGTTAGTCACATTTACGTGCATCTCTTAATGCAATTATTACGTAATAGTTAATCCTACTTTTGTACCAACAACAATAATTATTTTTTTAATTATTATTAATAATAATAATAATAATAATAAACAATAATGACTACGTTGCTTAATGTTTTTTTTTCTTTCAAAATACTCTAAGTTTGCCATTAATATCACTAGTATAAACTATATTTCATTATTACTGAATTTCGTATACTTTTCATAAAAATTTGCGTCCCGAATTCGAGATTTTTTAATGAAAAAAACGAAAGAAGGTTGGCTCCCTTTTAAATATTTTATTTTTATTTAAATGTTCAAATAAAATATATATTTTTTATATAAATACTTTATTCAAGTTCGTTCCCAAAATAATGACAGTTTGGAAGCTAATTATTATTATGGTTATTTTATTTATCGATATATTCAATATCGTTATATTATTCGATATAAAGTCGATGTGGCCTGTAAATTTAATAAGAGAAATAAAATCGTGAAAGAAACATTGTTACTTATCATCGTAATTACAATTAAACAAATTTTTATCGAAATAAAAAATATAAAATTATATAAAATAAAAAGTGTAATAATGAATTCTGGTTAATTGAATGTCGACAAAAAAAAATAACGATTGCGGTAATCGTTCCAACACCTACCGACAACAGCCTGAACGGCGACTCTCAGGTAACCCTTTACATCGCCCTTCTCATTGACGATGGCAACTTTGTGAATCAGTGGTACAGGATACATGAGATTGCTCAGGTACACGAAGGACCTTTCGAAAGAATCGATTTTTTGTTTTTATATGGATAATTATAGAAAAAAAAAAAATATATTGGGCGAAAAAAGTTGGCAATTTGGGAAGGGCGCGACAATAGAGTTTCGAAAAGTAAGAGAAATCAAAGGTGACCAAATTGTAGACAAAAGTGCGAAAAGACCTGGAATTGGAATTTTCAATGATTTTGGTACACGACCAGACTGTATCGAGAGGACTACCTTAAATTGTCTCATTTTGAGAATTGATCAGTTTCTTTCTAAAAAGTGTTGTTCTATTTCATAACCTAAAGTGAAAAAAGAGTTTGATTATGAAGTTTACGCCTAGCAATGGGTTGATTTCGACCTTTTGAATCGAAAGATAGAAAAACGATATTTATAAAGCGACGTACCTGCCAACCATGCGGAACCATGGGAATCTGTCGTAGAAGGGATCACCACCGGTGATGCTCTCGATGTTGTAGTCCGGCGACGTTGGTGACAATTCTGCTTCGTTGTGATACATTTCCCTCATGAGTTCCAATCTTTGCCTGGATTATCGAAAAACAATCAAACTTTCTCATGACTCGACGGGACTGGTCGCGAAACACTAAACGATAATCAGCTCGTGAGTATAGAAAATATACGAATAAAAAACGAATCGAAGAAACAATGAAAATAAAAAAAAGGGGTGATTGTGACGGAAGAGCAAAGACCGTGCCTCGGAATTCATGTTTTCTTTTAAATTCTCGTCGAAAGAACCGTCGTCTCTCTCCCCATTCTCGAGTTAGCGTTATGCGTTCTCGCATCAAGCTTTGAACGAGCGAAAGCGAAGAAGAAGCTCATTGGCCGTGCGATAACATTAGAGATTGAGAGACTAAGTATTCCGCTCGTATTTCTCCCAAACGTGACTCGTGTGCTGGCGTGTGTCGAGAGTCCTCCTTCTTTTCTTTTTTTTTCACTCTCGCGGCTCTCCAACTTCAACCCGTCTTCTTATCAGCGTTCAAAGATTCAAAAACGTTAATATCAGAGTTTTCTGGTAACTTTGTAGTATTTGCAAGAATTACTAGACGAAACGTTGAAGTTCGAGATTCGATGAAAGCATTTGTTGTTGTTGTTTTCTGTTATCATCGTTCAATTGGCTTTTTGCGTGCGTGACCGAGCACCAACCTCGAAGGCAAAAGATTTGCTAGCGAGAACCTCATCTGACTATGCTGATAGACCGGGAGGCATTGGAATATATCCTCTTTCGCCTCCGGACTGCTGGCACTCAAGTCTTCATTGTATATGTGACGCATTAGCTCCAAGCGTTGTCTATTGAAACGAGACACGATTTAAACTTATGTAGGTTCGATCGATGTAGTCCCTGGCGATAAGCTCTATACACTTCGCAAACGCGCCGAGCAAAGTATCGCTGCGAGGTAGACTTTTACCTTGTTGTCCATTCGCATCGACAAAACAAAACAAAAAACCCTGTTGCGACTACGCAGAAGTTTGATTTTCCTGATCGATGGAAGACAGCGGTGAACTTTTTTGGGTTTAACCCAATTGAGGTTTACTCTGAACTTTGCACTTTGTTTTTTTGTAGTTCTTTTGAAATATGCCGGAAAATGTAAAGAGTCTTTCCGCGTTGTTGTTTTTGGTGACAAAATTCTTGTTGTTCTTGTCAACTACTTTTCCAAAAAGTACAATAACAATAAATAGGAATATTTAGTGATTGAGTTCTGCGAAGTAGTTTTGCCAATGGACCGGTTCACTCGGATCTTCTCAAAATCACTTTTAGCTATCGTTAAGCCCAACAAGGTAAAAAGTTTCCTCGAAGAGATCCAATTTCTCAAACGATAAACAATAGAAGAATAGGATCCAAAGCGAACCTGACTTTTCGGGTTCGAAGCAAAATATAATTGGGCTTTCTCGTGTCTCCATGATTGATCCGGTACGTACAAGATCAGGATCATCGGAAGAGACTCTGATTTATAATTATTCGTTTCGTTCGACAGTAGCGAACGAAACGATTTTATTCCGTACTTTCATGTCTTTTGCCTTTGAGATTGACCAAGACACGACCAAAATAAAGGAGGCCCTGATGTATTTATACGGAGGGATGCAAAGTACGACGATGACTTTCTTCCAAATTGTTTTTCATTATTGATCGGTATCGTATGGAATGAATGGATCGTACCGGAGTTTGTCGAGGGTCCAATAGTGAGTCGCGCCGTTTTTAGTATCCTGAACTTCAACAGCGACAATGGTGCGTGGGAAAGGTCTTTCCTCCTCGTCATCGTCGTCAAGAGCGGGTAGCAGATCGACGGGCAAGGGCGAGTAGAGTGTATCGGTGAGCAGAGTGAATTGGAATTGTACCTGGATGAAAAGAGTAAAGAAAAATCATGCTCCATTTCCATTATGCTTTTTCCTAGGGAAAAATCAGTTTCCTAGTTTGCCAAAAGTTCGAAAGTGTGGCTCCTGGAATCGGACGAAATTTGGATGGATGACTGCTCAGTAATACGAGCGAAATACAAACCCAAACAAACCCAAACATACCAAAATGAAACCAAAACAAACCTAAAAAAACTCAACATCGCGTTAAATAAAAATAAATCTTCTTGGGCAAACAATGACGCGCGTCAACGTAACATCGCGTGTTTATCATTTTTTATAACCATAAAAAAAACACGAAAAAATAAATTCGCTTGATTCCAAAGTCCGAATATTGACCCCTTGAAACTTTACGACCGTCAAATTGATTTCGGTCAAATATCCCGATATTAGGGGACGGAAGTCAGGTTTCCCAGAAAAGTGTCAAACTTCGCGTTTCGATCTTGATGAGCATTCCCGAACGGGTGAATCGTCGAATGGACGCTGGAATTACCTTTTTCTTGAGCTCGACCGATATGGCATTGGCCTCCTTGAGGAATATCGCGTTACCCCAAAGATCGTCCCTCAAGCTCGTAAACTGATGATACTTCCATTTTCTGAAGGCCCATGCAGCCAGCTGGAACTCTCGCTCGCTCCAGTTGCTCTCTGCGTCAAACAATGGGTTGACTGAAATGCAAGCCATCACCAGGCAAAACAGTCAGAGGGCGAAACAGGCGAAGCAAAAATTGTTTTCTTCTTTTTTTCCCCCTCTCTACTTTCATACGTTCTTTCTCTCTCTCTCTCTCAATCTTTCTTTCATTCGCTCTCTTTCTTTCTCTTTTTTTTTTCGTGTTCGTGCCCGATCAGATTTGTAGGCGCGTGCGCTGTGTGCTTGGATTTTACGGGCGCGACAATGGTGATGAAAAAGGTGCGAGGAACACTCACCGAAAATATCCTCCTCGATGTTGTTAAAGTCCTCGGGTGTGTAGCTACTGTACATCGACATCGTCATGCTTTGCTCCTCCACTTGTTTCTGCAGAGCGTCTATTCTCGCTTCGTAATTCTATCGAGCATAAACGAAACAATTGAAAAACGACGAATTTCATTTTTTCCTTTATTTTTCAACGAGTTTTCTTCTCGTCTTGCTTTCTTGATCATCCAAGCCTCCTGATGAAACACCAATATCGATTTTTGGGTTTGTTTGGGTTTGTTTGTTTCCGCAGAGCGGCTATTTTTGCTTCGTAATTCTATCGAGCATAAAAAACAATTGCAAAAAGACGAATTTCATTTTTTTTTGTTTTTGGTTCATTTTTCGACGAGGTTTGTTCTCGTCTTACTTTCTTCATCATCCAAGACCCTTGATGAAACGCCAATACTGATTTTTGGGGTTGTTGGCCAAACCCAAACAAACCCAGGCCTAAGTAAACTCAAACCCAAACAAACCCGAGCCTAAGTAAACTCAAACCCAAACAAACCCAAACCCATTCAAACAAACGCCAATATTGACCTTTCGTTGCTCCTCGAAAAGAAGATCAGCCTCCTCCTTTTCTTTACGAAATTGTTCCTCGAGCACCAGTAAACGCTTTTCCATTTCCGCCTTCAGATCGATACCTTGCTTCTCCAGCAGTTCTATCTGCGCGAAATTCCAATCCACTGTCTCCCCGTTCGCCGGCGTCTCGGCTGGGGAATTCTTCTCCCTTCGCTCGCGAACTTTTTTTTTCCCCGACACATGCAAATTCAATTTTATTACGCGAACGACGAAAAGACATTTCTTCCTTTTTTTTAACCTCGAAAATATGGTTTTGTCGAAATAAAGATAATTACGATTTTTCAAAATGTAAATTGGAACACTTCGATAAAGCTTCATAGAGGTTGAAACTCTCTTCTAAAATAAAATTTGTTATAAATCCAAACGAAATTAAAAATATGCAACGATATATATGGAATATTTTATAATTCTGATAAAATAAAAAAATCCAATTCCCAATGAAACCTGACGAGTCGAAAAACGGGTCGAAATACGCAAAAAAAATCGAAAAAAAAGGATTGTTTTTTCCAACCGACAGGCTTGATAATTTCATCGAAAAAAAACCTCAATTTTTTGAAAAATCGAACTTCGGTTTTGATTTTAAAAATCAACCTTCGATTTTGATTTTAAAAATCAACCTTCGATTTTAATTTTAAAAATCAACCTTCGATTTTGATTTAAAAATCCAACCTCGATTTTGAAAAAAAATCAACCTTCGATTTTGATTTCAAAAATCAACCTTCGATTTTTATTTTAAAAATCAACCTTCGATTTTGATTTAAAAAATCAACCTTCGATTTTGATTTAAAAAATCAACCTTCGATTTTGATTTTAAAAATCAACCTTCGATTTTGTCGATTTTGATTTAAAAAATCAACCTTCGATTTTGATTTTAAAAATCAACCTTCGATTTTGATTTTAAAAAAATCAACCTTCGATTTTGATTTTAAAAATCAACCTTCGATTTTGATTTTAAAAATCAACCTTCGATTTTGATTTTGAAAACCAACCTTCGATTTTGATTTTAAAAATCAACCTTCGATTTTGATTTTAAAAATCCAACCTCGATTTTGATTTTACAAAATATAAAATTTCCATTCCTATAAAAACTATTAACTTCAAAATAAAAAAACTTGAAAGTACGTTTTTCAGCTGAAAAATCTTGCAACTCCCACACCCCGGCCGCCCCCCCCCCCACCCGCCACCCACCCTGATCGGGATGATTGAATCTGAAAACGTGATTTCTTCCCAGTATGACTCTCGATCCTGTTTTGAGTACGATGGGTTCGGAGATTTCTCGTCCGTTTACGTAAATGAGAGCGCCTTTTTTGGGCATGAGAGTAATGACGCTCTCGTGATTCTCAAATACGCAATGTTCGCTCAAGATGTGAGGACCGCATAATTGAATATCTTGAGGAATGTTGGCTTCGGCAGATCCGATCCGAGTGAATCCATCTTTGATATAGTAAATCAAGCATTCGGACATGAGTGGATCTTCGTTCAGATTCACCAGATGGGGAGTTTTCTTGGGTGAGAAAACTCCAACGGTGACGCCATCTTCTTTCACCGCGACTCCCATTTCAGCGAAAACGGCTTCGCGTTGCAGTCGAATAGACTCGGTCCGTTTCAGTTTTTCCTCCCAAGTCTCGTTCAGCTCTGAATCCCAAGTAAAATTCAACAATTTCTATTGATCTTAAAGTCATTTAAAAAAAAAGAATGATTAAGGTAGTCCTCTCGATGCGGACTAATCACGTACCGGAAAATATGTCAAAAATGATGATTTTCCGAAATCTCGAATATATGAGTTAAAATTAATTGATATTGAATTAACTTATTCAAGTGAACACAATTAGTCGACAGTTTATTGTAAATCATTAAGGGCACGTTGAAGACGTACCACGTGACACACGAGTGCGAGAGAGATAGTCGAAATTTTGTAATCGCAATTTCTCGAGGACGAAACATTTTTATCGTAAAATTCAAGCATCTATTTCTGTTTCTATGAATTCTACAAAAACTGATGCTCGATTTTTCGCCGTAAATTTAATCGACGCCGAGAAAACGGATTTCGAAAATTTGTGAGGTTATGAGAGATAGTCGAAATTTTTAAATCGCAATTTCTCGAGGACGAAACATTTTTATCGTAAAATTCAAGCATCTCTTTCTGTTTCTATGAATTCTATAAAAATTGATGCTCGATTTTTCGCCGCAAATTTAATCGACGCCGAGAAAACGGATTTCGAAAATTTGTGAGGTTATGATAGTCGAAATTAAAAAATCACAATTTCTCGAGGACGATACATTTTTATCGTAAAATTCAAGCATCTATTTCTGTTTCTATGAATTCTACAAAAACTGATGCTCGATTTTTCGCCGTTAATTTAATCGGCGCTGAGAAAACGGATTTCGAAAATTTGTGCGGTTATGATAGTCGAAATTAAAAAATCACAATTTCTCGAGGACGAAACATTTTTATCGTAAAATTCAAGCATCTATTTCTGTTTCTATAAATTCTACAAAAACTGATGCTCGATTTTTCGCCGTAAATTTAATCGGCGCCGAGAAAACGGATTTCGAAAATTTGTGAGGTTATGTCGATGTTCGTCATGTCCTTAAGTTATTAATTAATAATCATTCCACTGACTAAAGTATTATTTGTCATCTTATTAGATTTAAATCGCTACCGGAAGTTCATATTAAAATCGATATAACTTACAAGATTGTTCGACAATCATATTTTTTCATTAGTCTACTAGATTTTCTCGTGTTTGATAAATCAAAATCTCATTTGTTTGTAAGAATCTCATAGAATTTCTGTGATATATATATATATCGTTTCGAAGTAACCGGAAGTTGTCTTTTTTCGCCTACCGAAACAAAATTGCCTTGAGAAATTCCAATTTTTCAATATTAATTACACGATAATTAGATCGATAATTGCCATTGAAATTTCAACGAAATAACTAAATATACGAAAATAAAAAATATTGATTGAAAAAAATCATGTAAATTTCATGGATTGATCCACTCCGATAGAACTACCTAAAAAAAAAAAAATCGTTAAGTTTTTTCACCAGCAATGAGTTTTTCCGATGCTTGGAGTTGATCAACCGCGTCCTCGGCGAAAGTGGAAGTCGGATGCGACGGGATTCTCTGTCGGGACTCTTTCGTGTCTTCCTCGCGTTTCGTCGATTTTATGATCACCGGATCGTCTCCTGAACAACAAAAAATACGATTCGGTTTGATACTTCAAAAAAAAAAACGAGTCCTTTTCACGTGGCGTTTCGAGCGTACTCGATGCGGCGAGATTTCGATGAAAGAAGACAACGAAAAAAAAAGACGAAAGAAAAAACAATAAAAAAAAATTAAAAACAAGAAACAAAAAAATGATTAAGAGGCCTTATCGGTAATCAACATCGAAAGCCAGTAAAAATCGAGTGCTGCTCCAGCTGTTGCACGCTAATTTCGTACGCAGGGTTTGAGGCTTACGTGTTCGTTTCTCTGCCATGCAAATACAAAATAAAACCTAACGCGAGTCGATCAAAGTTTTTCTCTTTTTGAAAATTTTTTTTTTTTTGTTTTCGTTACTCGATTTGTTTTTTTTTTGTTTTTTTTTTGTTCTTTTTTTTTATCTTTTTGTTTTTTTTTTGGTTTTTTTTCGTGATTCGTTTTGTGCGGTCGAAAGTTCGAGACGAGGCGAAAGCTTCGAGCCGACGATAAAAGCCGACGAAACAAATGTTTCAATGTCAAAAAATAAGAAACAAAGAAAACAAAATTTTTTAAAAACAGAATACAAAAATACAAGAAAAAAATCGGACAAAACGTGAAGTGTAAATTTCGATACGTGTTAGAATATGCAATGAATCGCTGCAACAAACTCGCAACTCCTCGCGCTCTCTTCAGCCATTTTTTTTTTTCGTTTCTTTCTTTCTTTCTTTTTTGTTGTTGTTTTTTGTTGTTTGTTTTTCTTTGTAAATACGACTGCCAGCAAAAAAAAAACAGAAATGATTCGCATTCCCTTCGCAATTTGATTTGTGGCCTTTCTACTTACTAGATTCTTTCTTTTCATAAGAGACTTTGCCATCTGGCCCTATGTCGAGGACAACGTGGTCGGGGCACAGAGAAAGAGAAACAATAATCATAACGTGAGTGGCAATGATGATTACTCTCCGGAGAATAATCTCGTCAAATTTTTTCTTCGTTTTTCTTTATTTTTTTTTTTTAATTTATTATTTTTTTAATTTGAATTTTTTTTTCTTTTTCGTTTAAACGATTATTCCCTCTCGTTGACTTACGTAAAAATGATAAGGGAGAGAAACGTGTGTTTTTTTCTTTTTGTTTTTTTTTTTCTCTTCAATTTTTCATGATCCAGATAATAAACGAAAAACTCACCTTCCTGAACATCGATTCCCTCCTGTTTGAGCAACTCCCGCAATTTTTGTATCTCTTCCTTGAGCTCGCGTATGAGCTTCGCGTTCGCGTCCTCGTTGACGATCGCTTTGCACACGATCTGCTTCGCCCTGTCCGCGTATCTGCGATCCGATATTAGCTCATCAGAATATCGATATTGGGTGAAGCTTCAAGTAGGATTTTTTTTTTCGTGGCTTGGGGAATCGAAGATTGAAGAAAAATATCGATAGATTTTTCTAGCGGAATTGATAAAAGGATGAAGCTTTAAATAGGATTTTTTTTCGTGGTTTGGGGATCGAAGATTTTTTAAATAGATCGATGAATTTTTCTAACAGAAATTGGTAAATGGACAAAGCTTCAAGTAGGATTTTTTTTCGTGGTTTGGGGATCGAAGATTGAAGAAATATATCGATGTATTTTTCTAGAGGAAATTGGTAAAAGGATGAAGCTTCAAATAGGATTTTTTTTCGTGGTTTGAGGATCGAAGATTGAAGAAATGTATCGATGGATTTTTCTAGGGAAAATTGATAAAATGATGAAGCTTCAAATTGGATTTTTGTTCGTTGTTTGGGGATCGAAGATTTTTAAAATAGATCGATGAATTTTTCTAACAGAAATTGGTAAATGGATAAAGCTTCAAGTAGGATTTTTTTTCGTGGTTTGGGGAGCGAAGATTTAAAAAATATATCGATGAATTTTTCTAGGGGAAATTGGTAAAAGGATGAGCCTTCGAATAGGATTTTTTTTCGTGGTTTGGGGAACGAAGATCGAAGAAATATCTCGATGAATTTTTCTGGGGGAAATTGGAAAAAGGATGAGCCTTCGAATAGGATTTTTTTTCGTGGTTTGGGGATTAAACATTGAAGAAATATATCGATGAATTTTTCTAGGGGAAATTGGTAAAAGGATGAAGCTTCAAATAGGATTTTTTTGTGGTTTGGGGATCGAAGATTTAAAAAATATATCGATAAATTTTTCTAAGGGAAGTTGGTAAATGGATGAAGCTTCAAATTGGATTTTTGTTCGTGTTTTGGGGATGGAATATTGAAGAAATATATCGATGAATTTTTCTAGGGAAAATTGGTAAAAGGATGAGGCTTTAAATAGGATTTTTTTTCGTGGTTTGGGGAACGAAGAACGAAGAAATATCTCGATGAATTTTTCTGTGGGAAGGATGAAGCTTCAAATAGGATTTTTTTGTGGTTTGGGGATCGAAGATTGTTGAAAAAACACGTCGTTGAAAGTATCTAGGATAAATTAGCTAATCACCGAAGAGTGGATAGGGTCTCATCGTAGTTGATATCAGCTGGACTGACAGCGGCGATCATCGCGGTCTTGGAGTTGCCGCCAAGATTTTCGCGTAGTAGCCAAGTGAGAACCGAGTCTCGATAGGGTATGAAATCAGCTTTCTTCTTTTTCTTAGTCGCCTGAAAATCCAAATCCACAGCATCAGTTTCAGAGATTTTCAAGAATTCTTTTTTTTTCATGCGAATTAAAAAGGGAAGAAACGCGGAATGGGGAGAAGTAGATTTTCGGTTTTGCCAGGATATTCGTTTGGGCTGGAACGTTTTATTTCAAAAGTGTAGGATAACAAGGAAAAAGGGTGAAATTTTTTTTTCAAATTCTATTTGGGGATTTTATATTGAACTTACCGCCTAGGGTATGGATCCAAGATTCGCCAGGGCAAAAGCGAGAGCAGAAAAGAAGCGAGAGCGATTACTTGTCTAGCCTATTGTTATCATTTCGCTTTCTCCTTTTTTTTTGTTTTTTTATTCGTTTTTTGCTTCTTTTTTTGGTTTATTCGTTTTTTGCTTCTTTTTTTGGTTTTTTCGTTTTTTGCTTCTTTTTTGGTTTTTTCGTTTTTTCGTTTATTCGTTTTTTGGTTCATTCGTTTTTTTGCTTCTTTTTTTTGGTTTCGAGCGTAATTAACGAGGATTGAATAAACTCACGATTTCGGCAAGAGCGCTGATCACTTTGCCCAACGTTGTCAAGCTCTTGTTGATGTTCGCGCCTTCTTTGAGCCTCGTTCCTTTCGCGCCCGTCGAATCAGCGCGTTCCGAACCCGCGAGATCGACCAACGATATCTTGCTGACTTTTTCCGTTACCAGGCCTGTCGTGCTGTCCTCTTTTTGCTGAGTAAAGAAGATCGTGAATACCGCGTGAGATCTGCTCGATGTCTCGTTCATGTTCGTTGCCGCGACAGTCCTGAAATAATTATTCAATTTTCGATGAGTTTTATGCTTTTTCGTTGCTTCGTCGTTTTTTTTTGGTTTTTTTCGATTGAAATTTCCGAAAGTATTTTTTTTTCGAGTTTGTACATTTCAAATTTGAGTTTCTGCGCATTGATAGGATTTGTTTGGGTTTGGGCGGTTGATGCTGTATTTGTTTGGGTTTGGGCAGTTCGTGTTTGCGTTTCGGTTTGTCCGGTTCATGTTGACGTTTGCGTTTGGGTTTATTCGGTTGATGTTGAGTTTGGGTTTATCCAGTTGATGTTGGTTTTGGTTTTAGATTTGTCCGGTTGATGTTGGGTTGGGGTTTATGAAGTTGATGTTTGTTTACGTTTGAGTTTGTTCGGTTCGTATTGGGTTTGGGTTTGTTTGGGTTTGTCCGGTTGGTATTCGATTTGTTTGGGTTTATCCAGTTAATGTTGGTTTTGGATTTTACTTTGTCCGTTTAATGTTAGGTTTGGGTTTATCCCGTTGATGTTTGTTTACGTTTGAGTTTGGGTTCGTTTGGGTTTGTCCGATGTTGGGTTTCTTTGAGTTTATCCAGTTGATGTTGGTTTTGGATTTTGGTTTGGATTTCGGTTTGGGTTTATCCCGTTGATGTTTGTTTTATTCGGTTCATATTCCGTTTGGGTTCGTTTGGGTTTATCCGGTTAATGTTCATATTGGATTTGAGTTTACCCGGTTGACGTCGAGTTTGGTTTTGTTTGGGTTTGTCCAATTGATGTTTCCTTTGAATTTAAGTTTGGGTTTCGTTGGGGTTTGTCCATTTGATGTTCGCTTTGAGTTTGGGTTTGTTTGGGTTTGTCCGATCGATGTTTGCTTTGATTTTTTGTTTGTTCGGTTCATAATGGATTTGGATTTATCAAGTTGACATTAGGTTTGGGTTTGTTTGGGTTTGGGTTTGTTTGGGTTTGTTTGGGTTTGTTTGGGTTTGTCTTTGGGTGTATCGAATCGAAATTGACTTCGATCAGCTCTTCCGGGCGGTCGTTATCTTACCTGGCCTTATTTCCCTCGTCTATGAGATCGTGAATGTCCTCGTACGACATCACCGCGAGTTTCGAAAGATCCTCGACATAAGGGCCGAGGAGCGGATGCTCGCGAACTCGAAGATTTCCCTTGTTCTTCGGATTTAGTAGATCGCGGACTCGCTCACAGTATATCTCCATGTAGCTCACCTCGACCGAGTGCTTCAACTGCTCGCTCGAATTTTTACTTATTTTACGAAAGAGATCCTTGCAAATCTGCGGTATTATTCCTTCCTGTCCCTCCTCTTGCTTCCCCATCATCGTGTAAGACTTTCCGGCACCGGTTTGACCGTACGCGAATATACAAACGTTGTATCCTGTTGATAAACAACGAATCAACACATCATTAACATTGTTGCTTGGTCCGATCGTTATTTCTCATATTATTATTAATATTATAATTTATTATAATTTATTTTTATCAAAAAATAAGAAAAAATAAATTATAATTTATTTTTATTAAATAAAAAATAATTATTATTTAAAATAATCATTATTTTTTGTAGTATTTTCAGTAATTATTTTTTATTTTTTTAAAATAATTATTATTATTTTAAATAATGAATTAATTAAATAACGTCCAAAATTGATTTTTCAGAAATCGTGGTTTTTAAATGTTATTATTGTTCCTATTATTATCATTATTTTCAATGAATTCATTGAATTACTTCTAAAAATTGAATTTTTAGTAATCGTGGTTTGATAATATTTTTAATATTTCTATTATTTATTATATTTATTATTTCTATTATTATTATTATTATCATTTTTAACAATGAATTAATTGAATTACTTCAAAAAATTGAATTTTCAGTAATCGTGGTTCGAAAACATTAATATTATTTCTATTATTGTTACTTTCAATAATAATTATTAAAATTACTTGGAATAATACTGCGATTGTTTCAATTATTATCATTTTTCTCATAGTATTGTTATTATTATCATTATTTTAATTTTCAATAATAATTATTAATATTATTTGCAACAATATAGCGATTATCGTAATTATTATCATTATTCAATTATTTTCCATAATTAATTAATTAAATTATTTGAAATAATTGAAATATTGAATTTTTAATAATCACGCTTTGAAATGATTATAGTTTTTGTTATTTTTACATAATTGTGTCAAACATAAAAATCACGGGATTAATTTCGTAGACAAACCTTCGAAAGCATGCTGAAGCATTTCCTCCCCGATGTCCTTGTAGACCATAATCTGGGACGAGTAATTCGAATCGCTCGGCTGAAATATTAATATTCGTCGAAATTTTCGTCATAATATTTCGCGGTCGTAACGAAACCACAATTTTTTTTTTTTTTTTTTTCGGAATCGGGAAAAAAATGATATTTGTGCTCGACTTACGTCCATGGAATGATAAGAGTAATCATAGTTGAAGCTCTTTATGGCCTCCTTCGTTCCGGGTGGTGCCTTTGGGTTCATTATGGCTTGAAGCGAACAAACGAAATGGCAAAGTCATTATCATGAATTCGAATCGATAACGATGAATTTCACGATCAATTTTATCAATAGGACCAACACTATCGCGTCGTACTGTTGACAGTGTTGATTCATATATTACGCCCTGAAAATAACTCTCCCACTCGAAATGAATTTTTTCAACGATGATTTTTTTTTCTTTTGATTTTGAATTTTGATTTTTGCCGGTTTTGCGATCATTATCTGGCAGTCTACAATCTGAATATGCAAAATTTGAGTTTTTTAATGACAATTTTAATAATGACAAAAATATGAAAATAATAATGACAAAAATTACAAAAATAAGAACAAAATAATTCTAATAATAACGAAAATATCAGAATAATCATGATAAACATTTTTAAAAAGAATGATAATAATGACAAAAATATAATAATAATAATACGAAAAATAAGATCAAAATAATTCTAATGATAACAGTAATATGAGAATAATCATGATAAATATTTTTTAAAAATAATGATAATAATGACAAAAATAGAATAAGAATAATAACAAAAATAAGAACACGATAATTCGAATAATAACAATAATATGAGAATAATCATGATAAACATTTTTTTTAAATAATGATAATAATGAAAAAATATAATAATAATAATAACAAAAATATGAGAATTATCATGATAAAAAAATTAAAAAAAATTATAATAATGAAAAAATATAACAATAATAACAACAAAAATAAGAAGAAAATAATTCTGATAATAACAACAATATGAGAATAATCATGATAAAAATTAAAAAAATTATAATAATAGTGACAAAAAAAAATTGTAAAAATGACGATACGAATGAAAATAAAAAATAAAAATTCCGCGTCCGCGCAAAACCAAAAAGAAAAGCCCTCATTGCTTTCTATCCCCGAAATCGTCAATGTCTTTCAAAAAAAAAAAAAAAAAGAAAATTTGTAAACAAAAATAAAAGCAGACGTATCAACGAAGAGATACGATCGAGATTGTGAGGGGGTGGTCCCGGACGCCCTTGGGTCGAGCGTGTGTCCCTTAAGAGGAAAAGCGTGGTCCGTCCACGTCAGGAAGAAACATGCGCAGACCCCTCGGCGCATCGTTGAGTTCTCGAGTCTACCTCTTATCGAGCTAAAAGAAACTTCCTCTTACCCCCACCCCTCCCTCCTGCTCACAGCTTTCCCCTGATCAGCCTTTCGTCCCACAAAGCGAAAGATACTCTCGCGAATGAATTCGCAAGATTTCTCGTGTCGTTTTCGTGGTTCACCTTTACCGTGTGTGTGTAACGCGCGAATCGTTCGATGTTTATCGAGGATCATTAATTCACAAGAATGGTCTTGCGACAAACTCCCAATGACACTCGAGGGATATATGCCCAAGAAATGTATATACGTACGTACGTACACAAATATATACACATATGTACACGTGTGTACATAAATATACCTATATATTCATATATACAGGGTGGCCGGTTAATTGACGTAATAAAAAAATTTTGATCCGGCATATCGTAGGGAATCCGAAACACCCCCATGTATGTTATGCAATTTTTTATAATTTAGGAGTTATGATTTTTTTTTTTCGATTTTTTCAGGAATTTCGACATGACCAGTTTTAAAAAATTCTTAAAGAAAAAGCAAGAGACTTTTCAGTTTTTTTTTTTTTCGTTGTAACTAAATTCTTATGAGTTGCATTTTTATGCATAAAATAATCAGCTTCGTAAGTTTGATGAAAGTTAGTGAAAATGTTGGTCTAAAGTTCAAAATTTTCGTTTCGTGAATTATGACTTAAATTTTTTCACTATATATCTCATTCTATAACTTTTGTTCATTAAACACACTCGAAACCCCGATCCGTTAATACAAAAATGTATCAATTGTTATTTTTGAAATGCGCTCAATTTGAAAAAAAAATAAGAAACAACATTTTTAATGGTAAGAAAAGTAGCAAATGTTGCTCCATTTTGAAATCTTGATTAAATGCGTCATCTTTTGAAGTAACTAGCCAACGGTAGTGTAGTACATTTTTTTTTTCAAAATGAAGTGTCAAAGTTAACTAACAATATTTTCGTGAACCACGACTCACTAAACCCTAACTTATTTTATTAAATTGTTTTTTGCATTAATTTGTAGTTGCGATTAATAGCATCGTTAATGAAGATCACGAAATTAAAAAAAAAACACAGCGAAATTGTGACATTGGTGATCACAGGACTTGAAAATGCGACCAAGGGTGTCGAATTTCAAATTTTTTTTTAATGTCTATTATCGCTGAACTGAGTGATATGGATTTTTTTTTTATTTTTCCCGAAACCTGGTGTAACTTGGCCTTTCATCCGGTCCCAGATTATCGTTGAGTTTTGGGACACCCTGTATATAATACTATGAGGAAAACTACCCCTATATATGTATGTATTATAGGGGTAGTTTTTCTTCGTTGTACACATCGTGTTCGAAGCTTCGGCTGGGTCACCTCGACGAAAGCACCGATGCACTTTATCGATCCGCGAGCTTTTCACTCTCCCTCTCTCTCTCTCTCTTTTCCTCTCTCTCTCTCTTTCTGGATATTCCATGTACGCGGGAACGCGAAAAGGTGGCCGCGCCACCACCTTACGTCCTCTTGAACCCCTGAGACACGAGATCGTTACCTACGACCATCTTAGGTATGATAGTAATGTGATAACAATTGTTTGATGAAAAATGTGATATCGATGGGACAATGAGACACTGTGTTTTGTGTCTATTGGTAAAAGTGTTTTTAAAAGCATTGTTAACGAGTGGGAAAGAGCGTAAGGACTAAATTTAGCACTCTGATTAAGGGCCTGATAAGGCCCTGAAAAGACCTACATTATTTTATAAATTATTATAAAATCGGAATTATATTATATCTGGATATAAATTATATCGCAAGTGTTACGTAATAGGTAATATTCAATGAGTAGTATTATCGATTCGTTATGCTTGTTGTTGAATGAACAATGAAAATATTATTCTACTTGTGTAATGTACAATTTCAAAGAAATAATTTATTAAATATGAAAAATGATCAATTTGAATTTAAAAAAAAAGAAGGAAATTTCGATGATGAAAATACACGATCGATTTGTGAAAATAATGTATTTTATGAATATATAGGCGTTTGTATAATTCAGAAAAAACATGATTAACTAATTATGAAAAATAAAAAATGTTCATTATAAATACATTTGTAAAAATACAAATTGTAAAATGGTAAATTTCGTATCATTTACAAAAATTGTACATTTCGCAAAATTTACAAAAATTGTAAATTTCGTAAAATTTACAAAAATTGTAAATTTCGTAAAATTTACAAAAATTGTAAATTTCGTAAAATTTACAAAAATTGTATTGTAAATTTCGTAAAATTTACAAAAATTGTAAATTTCGAAAAGTTTACAAAATTTGTAAATTTGTAAAATTTGTTCATCTGGAAAATTTGTTAATCTGGAAAATTTGTGAACTCTTAAAATTTATAAACGTGTAAAATTTGTAAAAATACAAAAAATACAATATCGCTACGTGCATTTCGTTGAATTTTATTATCGCTCGACGGGCTTAAAATCGAACTGCGCACAGAGTCCAAAAATTGATTTGACAAAACCTTGACAAGTCCATGAATAATTAAATAAAATTTTTAAAAAAGTTTATAATTTCCCCTGAAAAAAAGAAACTGGACTAAAAATTCACTAATTACAAAAAATAAAAAAAATTTTTTTTAAATGAAAAAAGTTTTAATTGTGAAAAAAAAAATATATATATATATATATATACAAGCGCGTCGCTCGACTTGGCACACTCACAGGTCGTGTTTCCCGTCATCTCGATGATACACTGTGCCTCCCGACATATTTCACGGTTGTTGAAGGGACGCACCCTCACGGCCACCTTTACCGACGACATCTTTTCACTTCTCGTTCAATGCCGGGTCTATTCACGAGAGAGAGGCTTCTCTTTCAACGCCGCCGAGCAACGCGGTCTCCCTCGGGCCTCTGCAACACGCCAATCGTCCACACACTTCAATCAAACCGTAAATAAATGAAAAAAAAAAAAAAAAAAAAAAAAAAAAAAAAGAAGAAAAAAACAGAACGATTGAAGAACGAGAAAAAAAGGAGAAAAAAAAAGATATATCGACACTTTGGGCTTTCGTCGCTTTGAGGGAGCGCGGATAACCGCACGATTCCGCAAGGGTCTTTCAATGGGTAAAGAGGAGTGGGGGGGGAGGGGGAGGCGAAATAAATGAGGCCTCGGTGAAGGACCGTAAAAAAGTAGGTCTCTGCATCCCCCTTTCGGCTTGCTCTGAAAAAGATTTGTTTTTTTTTTAAATCGACTTTTTTTTTTCTTTTTTAATTTATTTACGAATAGATCCAATAATTACGTGAACGTGAATCCTTTTTATATTTCAATGGTGGAGAGTGCAATTTGCTTTTTCAAAATACGTTTTTTAAACGTATATTTATATAAAAAAAATCTTTTTGAAAATATATTTTTACATTTTTGATATTTTATTTTTTAATATATATTTATATTTTTTAATATTTTTTAAAAATATATCTTGACTTAAAAAAAAATATTTTTTTAAATATATAATATATTTACGTTTTTAATATTTTATTGTTAAATATATATTTATATTTTTTACATATTTAAAAAATATATTTTTTCATTGAAAAAATATTTTTTTAAATAATTATTTATATATTTTTAATATTTTTAAAAAATATATACAATTTACATTTATAAAATATTTTTTTAAACAATTTTACAGTTAGAAATGGAACAAAAGAGTTGAATGAAAACGTAATAAAACCCTAACAGTATACGTTCCAAAAGTAGAGAAAATATATTTTGCAATTCAGTTGCAATTTACAAGATTGCTTCTACAATGGAATAATTTTTAACAGTTAATTATTGAGAATAGTAAATGGACCGGATGGATAATTATCGAGAGGCGAATCGTCGTAACAAGATCAGTGCACAATTCATTATGACTTTGGCCAGCTCGAAAATTCGTTAGGTTAATCGAATTCGCTCTCGGAAATCTTGTTTCGATTAAAAATTATTGATTTTCCACTTTCGGCCATTTTTATCGAAATATTGGTTAAAAATAGGTACAAAACATTGTATTGTCGATAAAACTGATTACAATTGTAATTTTCTCATTTTCATTTAATAATCGTTTCCTTATGTAAGAAATATGGTATTAATATTTGAAATAAAACATTTTTGAAATACGCAACAAATTTTTAAAAACTCTTAAAAATTAACGTAAAAAAAGATGCGTTCCGAAAATGTCGGATATGAAAAAGAAAAGAATTTCGGAAAAATCAGTCGCTCGAAAAAGTTTGAAATATTACCGAAAAAAATTCAGAATACAATTTTGAAAAATTCAAAATATACAAAAAAAATTAATTATTACAAAGGAAAATGAAATATTATTTAAGAAAAAAATCGAAATGTTACCAAAAATAAATTCGAAATGTAACAACAAAAATCGTAATACTGAAACAAAAATTCAAAATATTATCGAAAAGAAATCGAAACAATCAAAAAAAGATTCAAAATATTAACGAAAGAAAAATTCGGAATAAAGCCAAAAAAAATTAATACATCGTTTAAAAAACGTGTTGAAAATTTCGACAACACGAATCAGTCAATAAGATTTAAAAAATTCATCGAAACTCGTGAATTTCGGACCAACAATCGTGGATCTTGAAAACGTATGCAAGCAATTGTCAGGTTGAAAAAAAAATCGAATTTTCGAGTGATTGAGAAAAAAAAGAAAAGAAAAAAATATCAATGAACCGGAAGAGCCGACCGAAGGGGGAAGGAAGAAATGGATCGCGAATGGTGAAGAGCAATGAGGGCGAGTCACCACACGAAGCAATCGTTTTAAGGGTTTCCCCTTTACTCTTCATAGACGAAAGAGAGCGGCCGAGTACGCACGAGTTTGCAACCGCGTATGATCTTTCAACTCCTGGTTTGATTGTTGACTCGCGTCGCTGCTGTACACATCGCGATACGCCATCACCGCCAATTACATTCTCATCCATCAAAAATCCCACGTGCCCGTTTTATCCGATTAATCACATTGCAAATAAATTTTGTTGCAATTTGCAACAGTCACATTGCAAATAAATTGAAAAACAATAACAAAAATCAATTCGTTATGGAATTGATTTTTTGTATTGTTTTTCAATTCAATTCCAGTTTTCAAGTTTTTCAATTCAATTCAAGTTTTTCAATTCAATTCAATTTTCAAGTTTTTCAATTCAATTCAATTTTCAAGTTTTTCAATTCAATTCAAGTTTTCAAGTTTTTCAATTCAATTCAATTTTCAAGTTTTTCAAGTTTTCAATTCATTCGTATTTGCAATGAATTTAATGAAATTGAATAAATTGAAAATGAAAATCTAAACCCAAACAAACGGAGAATCAATTCCATAATTTCGGATAAAATAAAAATTTATATCGAAATAAGAAATGAAAAAATAAAGAAAAGATCATGCGAGAACAATCGCGATGTATTCTCCTTTGGTCGTGAAAAATATGGCATTTTTTTGGTAAATTACCGTCAATTCCTGTCAAATTCTGTCAAGTAATCGTCAATTCCTGTCAAGTAATCATCAATTCCAGTCAAGTAGGTAATCATCAATTCCAGTCAAATAGGTAATCATCAATTCCAGTCAAGTAGGTAATCATCAACTCCAATCAAGTAATCGTCAATTCCTGTCAAGTAATCGTCAATTCCTGTCAAGTAATCGTCAATTCCTGTCAAGTAATCGTCAATTCCAGTCAAGTAGGTAATCA
>JAPYZJ010005519.1:0-23714 GCA_030522765.1 Ophioninae sp. B BG-2022a
GACGTTCACGAACGTGAGTCCTACTCAGATTCCGCTGAACGCTGCACCAGACAGATCCCCTCACACACTCACGAACGACACGAACTTTACGCGCTCTCCTCCACATTTGCAAAAAATAATAACAATAATTCCAGTGCATATGCTCTTGATGCGATTTATGTGCGTGTGTGTGTGTGTGTGTTCGTTCGTGAGTATGCAAAAAACGTACCTGATCCAGGTGATAAAAATCGCGAGCGGCAGAAAAAAAAAATTAAAAGAAAAAAACGAAAAAAAAAAACAAAAAGAAAAAAAATTTTTCAACGAGTCGGAAGAAAAGAAATAAAAAAAAAGCGCTTGAAAAATGCAGTCTCGACTTACCCCCGCTACAACGACGATAAGGCAGACCACGGATGCGGCGACTCTGTAAAGAAGAGAAAAAAAATTAAAGAAAAAAATTAAAGAAAAAATATTAACGAAAAAAGAAACATGTTACTTCACACGAAAAATTTCACCCACGCTCCAGCTTCCTCGAGAGCGACACGAATTCTCTTCTCTCTCTTCCCCCAAAATTTCCGACCAATTTTTACCGCGATTTTCCGAAGATTTTTTTTTTTTGGTTTTTATGTTTTTTTTTTTTTGGTTTTAAGATCGATGAGGATTGAAAGAGTAATTGTTAGTCTTTGAAGAGGAAATGAAATAATTGGCGGTGGAGTTTAATCGAAGACGAAAAATTAATACAAAAATGGAAAAATAGTTTTTTTTTTTAATTAATAGTGGGTAAGATTTTTTTTTAAGGCAGGAGCTTTAAAAAGTTAAGAAATTGGAGATTTTCGGGGAAAAAGAAGGTATTGAAGAAGAGACGTGGAGAAGGACTTTTTTTCAGCGATCGAGGGGTCCTTCCAAGAACACTTTTGCGAGTCCCTAAAGTCAATCCCTTTTGATACGCGTTTGAAGGATCCGAGGGGAACGTGCCCCTCGTCCTTGATGACACGATTCTTCTGTTTTTCTATTTCTCCTGAAAGTAAACTCTCAAAAAAAAATCATCTGAGCAAAATATCAATTTCTCAAATATGGAATAAAAATCGTAAATTCCAAGATTCAACAAAAATTAATTCTATCGACCAAGCCTCGCGGTCTCATCGACCAAAAACCCGAATTTTCCAATCTCACGTACGATTAAAATAGAAACAAAAAAAAATTTTTCTAAAATTCTCGATTCAAAGTGAAGTATTGAAAAAAAAAAAAAAAAAAAGAAAAAAGACTTACCGAATCGCCGACCGGGTCATCTCGTCGTAGAGCCTTTTCCTCCCCTGTTATCAGTGAGAGAAGCCGCTTCTTAAGGGCTGCTCTCTCACTCGTGTCAGGGCTCGCACCAGATCCTATTTTGTCGTAATTTCTCCCTAGTTTTAGTTACTTTTTTTCTCTCTCTCTCTCTATCTCTCTCTCTCTCTCTCTCTCTCTTTCACTCTCTCCAGGAGTCGGAATTTTTAATCCTAGGGTTTGGTCGAAAAATTTCGTTGTTGTTCGATGGAACGTTGAATTTGGATTCGTAACGCGATACAGGGTAAACTGGCGGTCGAACACGAAGAGAGAGAGTAACACGGAAAATATCGGGCGACGGCCGGCACCGTGGAGAGTCGTGTGTGAACCGTCCCATCCAAGGAGGGCTTTGAATGAACCTCGGAGGGATAGTAGGTGGAGGCGGTAAAAGAGAGAGAGAGATAGAGAGAGAGAGAGAGAAATAAAACGATAAAACGAGCAAAGAGAGAGAGAGAGAAGGAAAAAGAGGGAAAAAGAGAGAAAGAGGGAGAAAGAGAGAAAAGGGCAAAAGAGAAGCCACGCCAGCTAGAATTCCTCCGCCGAAAGGATCGCGAGACGAGATCGTCGACGTTTCTCTTTGGTTCTCTCGGTCGTCGTTCCTCTTCCTCTTTCCTCCACCACGACGATCACCACCACCAAGCAACTCCACCACCACCACTACCACCGAAAACTCTTCTGGTAGTTCCTTCTCCTCTTGACTTCCGTCGATGAGGGACCACCTCCACTTTTGACGATTCCTCCTCCTCCTCCTCGTCTTTTCTTCCCGATTGGGTTTCTTCCTCTCTCTCTCGTTCAACCGTCCAAATAGCTCGAGTATCCCGATGGTTACTTCGATCTTCTTCTTGCTCCTCTTCGAAGAAGAACTTTGGGCTAACGCGAGCGAGCGATCAGCACTGGCGCGCTCCAGGCTTTGAGTCCGCGCGAGAAAACGCTTCAAGTTCAACCGCGCAAGGGACGTTGGGGATAAGTTGGAAGAGAAGGGAGAGAGGAGAAGAGAGGAGAAGAGGAGAAGAGGAGACGAAGCAAAGAGGAGATCGAATAAGGAGAAGAGGAAGAGGAAGTCCAGTAGTAGTAGTTGTTGAAGAAGAAGAAGAAGAAGAAGAAGAAGAAGAAGAGGAAGAAGAGGACCGCGCGGAGCGTAAGGGAACACGGCTCGGGATCAGTGGGCCATACTCCGTTCGTTGGAGTGTGCCTCGCGCCGTGTCACCGCCAACGTCCGCCTCACGCATCCGCGTCACGCGTTCTCCTTCCCTCTCTCACTCGATCTTTTCTCGCGTGTAACTCCGCGTCCGCGTAAGCTTTATCGTACCGAAACCGCCGCACCCGCGCCAACTTCGTCCCCTGAACGTTCCGCGGCAGTTGGCGCACACACCCTTCTTTTTGAGCCGAGCGTCGTTATCGTCATCATCAGAATCATCTTTGTCATCGTCATCATCGTCTTCATCATCTTCATCATCGTCTTCATCATCTTCAGCATCGTCTTCATCATCTTCATCATCGTCTTCATCGTCTTCATCATCGTCTTCATCATCTTCATCATCGTCTTCATCGTCTTCAGCATCGTCTTCATCATCTTCATCATCGTCTTCATCGTCTTCAGCATCGTCTTCATCATCTTCAGCATCGTCTTCATCATCTTCATCATCGTCTTCATCATCGTCTTCATCTTCATCCATCATCATCATCATCATCATCGTCATCATCGACGCCTCCAACGCGGTCCTCGCGATCTCTCCGCGCTTCGACCCGAGCACACTACTCGGAGGAGTGAAAGAGGAGGAGGGGGGGATACGCGCAAGGATACCTCGAACCTCGTATCCGGAAGCGCCCCCGGGAGGAGACTGGAGAAACGAGGGGAAGACGAAAGAGGAGAGAGAGAGAGAGAGAGAGAGAGAGGGAGAGAGAGAGAGAGAGAGAGAAAGATCACGACGAGGAGTCTCGCGGAGCACGAGTTTTAACCGTAACCGGGAACGTTCTCCGTGATCGAGAGAAAACCCAAGCTACGAGACGGCCACTCGCAGCGTCCAAACGCCAAACCCGACAAAATTCTGGCTTATTTGAAATTCTCGACTCTTCTTGGACTTTCGTCAATCGGTGCTGATTTTTTTTTTTTAATTTTTTTATGTAATTCGTTGTTGTTTGGGTTTGTTTGGGTTTGTTTGGGCTTCGTCGTATTTTTGCGAAGCCATCGATTTAACGTCTCGAAATCGTAGCTTCCGAAATCTGGTTTTTTAATTAGAGGTTAGAACTTTGTCCGAGTTCTATTTTGAAAGTGCGGGGATTTTTTGGAAGAAGGAAAAAAAAAGTGATATTTTTGAACGGCGAACCCAAGGAGAGAGAGGGAGGAGGATGGGACCCAGGGGTGGTTTTCTCACCCCCTGTGGTCGTCTTCGGACATCCAGGATTCTTTTTGCACCGACCTTCACGATTTGCCTCTTCGTTCTCGTTGCTTCACTTTCAACCCCCCTCGAAGCTGTGGTAAGTCTTTTTTTTTCAAAAATTTCCTCGTTTTTTTATTTTTCGAAAAAGTGATTTTCGTTTTCTTTTTTTTTCGTTTTCTTTTTTTTTCGTTTTCTTTTTTTTAATTTTTTTTTTCGTTTTCTTTTTTTTAATTTTTTTTTCGTTTTCTTTTTTTTTCATTTTTTTTTTGACGTAAAAATTAAAAGTGAAGAGAAAAAATCCGAAATCGAAACAGTCAGCTTTCGAACGTCGAGATTCCGCGGTTTTCTCACGTGGGTTGATGTATCCTAGAAAACAGGTAACCTTGAGTGAACGTGTATGTCACCCACTGAACGTTCCACCCACGAATCCTCTGCAAGGACCCTTGCGATTTATCCATGATTTTTCATTTTTTCTCCTCCTCGAAAATTACGCAATATCACTGTATATGGTATCACGTGACGTCATCGTTCGATCGTCTCCACGAAGTTTTCACTTTTGCCAAATTCAATCGACGATTTATATCAAATTAATAATCGTTGAAAATATCAGTAAAAATAATTTTCAAAAATACGATTTTCGTGATTCAACAGTGCTGTATTTTCGTCAATTTTTATCGAAGCTTTCGTTTCATTCGTTGTTGACTTTCCGAGCTTGGCGAAGTTTGAAAAACTGTTTTTTTGCATAATCAACGAATCTCAGAATTTTTGAACGATTTTGAAATTCGTGATGGGATTATTATTATTTATTCAGTTTGCAGCACTCTTCGATGACTTTAATGACTTTAATGATTGACATTGACAGCTGTCATCAATGAAGTATTAGCTGCAAAAAAATTAGACAGAATAGCTTATTTTTTATTTTTTATTTTTGTTTTTTTTTTTCATTAAAAAGATACGTTGTTTATTATATTGGTGCACATTGGTACATCGATTTACATATATATACATACAGCTATCATTGATTTACTTATCAACGTACATTTACAAAAATTTGTAAAAATGATACCGAGGAGCAAAAGAGTATCATTGAAGTCACCGTTAGTTGGCTGGGTGGGTTTGGACAACACATTGGAATATATATATACACAGCCAAACACGAGCGACTTCGATGCCTGATCAGTAGGATTAATTCGGTCCCACCGCGACGATATTAAACCCAATGAAATCCAAGAGGCATTCTTTATCAACCGAAAATTATTGGGGTAACTGCGGGTAGGATTTTTCAACGTCCGCAAAAACAACCATCAGCAATATCGCAGCATCGATTCAGAATTTGATAGAAAAAATACTGAACCAGAAATTGAATGATTTCAGCTCATATTTTTCAATTAATTATCAATTTTCAATTTATTCAAAAAAAAACTACGTTTGGCTAATAAATGAGATTTTGACGAGTTAGAAATTTTTTTTTGTTTGTTTGAGGTTTCAGGACTGTACTTTAGATAAAGAGGATAAAGGAGTTATTAGAGTTGATTTATTATATATATTTTTTTATACAATATATTTTTTAAAGCGAGGCTAAAACTGGACTTTTTTTTTCTTTCGTGTTCAATTTGATTAATAATAAATATACGATTGAATAAAATTATTTATTCATTATTATTTAATTCGTTATTATTTTATTATTCATTATTATTTACATTTAACTCGATGGACTTCCAAATAGAACATCCCGAAGAAAACTATGGTTATCTCTTCTTGAATTATCCTACATCAGAAACTTCCTCAACGTATTTCGAAATTTGATAATTTTCTTTCGATAATTCTAAAATCGTCATCAACGTGAACGATAAATGGATAAAACGATAAATAAATGGATAAAATGGATAAATGGATAAAACGAAAACGAAAAAAAAAACGAAATGGATAAAAACGAAAAAAACAATAAAAAAAAACGTCGTTTCGATAATAACCAGGAAAAAATGAACTCGATCCCTTTCATTATTGTTCAGCGCCGAAAATGATGACACACGCATACACGAATCCGTTTATCGGTACAATAACGATCGAAAAATGCCCGCTCGGTACGAATGAATGGAGGGATAGTTCCGAGCGCGATAGGAACGATTTTTATTCGTCGAAAGTGCTGCTCGGTGATAAATCGCTGATGTTCTTTATTTTGGGACGTTGTAAATGGGAGGGAAGAAGAGCTGTACCGATAACCGATAACCCATTATAAGACTCGAATTTAATCGCTGTTCTTGGTAAACGTTAAAAAAAAGGGGGGGGGGGAAGAAAAAAAATTCCGAAATTACTGAACTCCGGAGAGTTTATCATGCGGCAACTCTCGGAGCCGATTCGATAAGGATTGTCCAACGTATGCCGGTTTCGCGGAAACGGACACCCATCTTACAACCCCATTGGCTCGACGAACGTTTGAGAAATGCCGATCGTACGCAATTGATCGCGTCAATTCGGTCACCCATCTTCGATACCAATCCTACACTTTCGTAACGACAATCTAGTTTAATTTTCTTATTTTTTATTTTTATTTGTAATTGTTTATCTATTCGTGAACTCTGGTGATAAATGCTGATGAGCTTCATCATCGAAACTTCAAGGCTGAACGTCCCACGATCTTATATTTTTGCTTGTTTCTCTTATGAATTACAAATTAATGGCAAAGATTATTGTTACGATGAGAATGATCAAAAATAGATTTCTTCTTTAATTTCCTTAGTAATTAAAAATCGAATTCCTCATTGGTTTCCTCGTTAATTAAAAATTGAATTACTAATTAATTTGTAATAATAATGAAATGCATTATAATCTTAAATTTGTGATATAAATTATTATTACAAATAGTTATTATTATTATTATTATTATTACAAATTATTATTATAAATTAATTAGAAGCCACAAAAACAAAAATATGGCTATAGTTATCCCAATTTTTAAATAATTAGCGAAATAAATTTTATTCAATATCACCCATCGAAACCCAAACATACCGATGTAAAAAATGAAAATCATCCATTCAGGTTGCTTTATCGAATCGATCTACAAATTATTGGCTAAATTAATGTTCGCGGAATTCCTAATTAAATAGTTTAAAACCCGTAATTATTAATAATTGAGCTTCGAATCGAGAACGAGAACACGAGATAGCTTACGAAACAAACGTTTTCGATAAAATAATTATCGGAACGCCGCGTGAGTTCGATAGGTCATTTTGCAGTCTTCATACGCGACCGACGACTCTTACCTACTTTCGAATTCAGAGGGTGACACGGATGACGTATACGACACTGCGCGCGCAATTCGAGATCCAAAAAAACCGCCCCCCGCCTTCAATCAAGCTGAAATTTTGTACAGACCTTCCCCTTAATATATTGAGATAACCCCAAAAAGGATTTTCGGCGACTGCCCATAGTTTTTAAAATATTTCAATTTCAAGTTTTTGAGTAAAATTACATAAACCCGCCTCCCCCTTCACCCGATCGATTTGAAATTTTGCACAGACCTTCGTTATAGTATTCTGGAAAAACTACTAAAAAGATTTCCAGCGATTAGCGATACTTTCCGAGATATCGAATTTTCAAATTTATTCTTCCAACTCGTACGAATATATCTGTATCGATCATCACAGAGGTTACCCCCACTCCTTCGAGTTGACTGCTTGCTGGCGAAAAGTGCTCGCCAAATCACACAGCTTTTTTTCTCTCGTTTGGGTCCGTTTGGGTTTATTTACATTTTTGTAATACAATATGAACGCAGTCAAAAAAAAACATACAAAATTCAATATTTCAAAAACTATCGCTAATCACCGAAAGTCCTTTTAGAGATTCTTTTAGAATACTAAAATGAAGATCCGTACCAAATTTGGACTTAATCAAAAAAAGGGCAGAGCGTGTATAAAAATTTAATCCCAAAATCGTATCTCTCGACGATTTTTGTTTCTCCTCATTACCGTAATGGCGACAAAACACAAGTTGGCACAAAATATTTGCTTCCTCGAGAGCTCGCTTGATTTTTGATCCGCTGACTCATCGGTTAGCGCGGGACAATAATCTTGCAAATGATATATTTTTTTTTTCCCTCGTTATCTGTACACTCGAGTGACAAAATAATTGAACGAGGCCAGCTATCTCAACACGAGTATATTTTCCTAGTTCGTAACGTATTCGAACTTCCGGTTGACCTCGGATGGAAAATCATTGACCAACGAGTCAATGATAACGCCCTCATTTTTTTTCTAATCATTTTTGTAATCTTCCAAAATATTTTTTTGAGGACGTTTTTTTTTTGAGTCATCGACGAGTGAAAAAAAGATTTTAAAAAAAAGAAAATAACGGATACTTGCGCGCATGCGCGGACATGAAACTACGATAATTGTACGATTAGCGATTCGAGACCGTCGCAGAGGCTCGTGCCAGCTCGATTGCCTTTATGAGATTGTCGTTACGCTTCACCTCGTATCCCATACCAAAGTTCAATGCTACAAGTGTAGCTCAAGTTCCGGAGAATCGCTACCGCAAACCAAACACTTCAACGCCTTCAATGACTATCGTTATCTATCACGGACTATTTACGTTCCATATTATTTTATTTAATTTATAAATGCTCGACCCACGATAGCCGGTTGGCAGAAATCGCGCTCCGGTACAATTTAAGCGCGATGTATAGTTTATAGGGGTCAACGTTTAATTTCCTCGCGCGACTCGAACGTTTTCAACATTTGCCTGATGCATTATTACTGTATACGAAACACCCACACTCATATATATATATATATATTCATTTGTACACACGCGAGCGCGTGTAGCTCGTCTCGTCTAACTTTATCGAGCTATTGGAACAAGAAAATACGACGATAAAGGGGGAGAAACGACAACGACCCAAAAAACATTGCAAAACCATTTGGCCTCTCGTACAAGTCGTTTGTGGAATTATAGCTTTCATTATTATATATTCAAATATTTATTTATATTTAAATATGAATATATATAAATAAATAAGGTTATAAATCGTAAATAATGGTTTTGAACAAACGATTTTTATCTCAAAATAAATAAATAAATTTGTAAATAATAATTATATAAATTTAGAAAATATTATAAATAAATAATATGATAAAATTTTTACATAAAAATGTTATTTTTATATAAATTTTAAATTTATATATAATTTTTATTTTATTATATAAAAACTTTATATAATAAAAAATTATATAAAGTTATAAAAAAATACGTATATAATTATATTTATAATAATAATAACAAAGAAATATTTTAACGCAATATTACAATTTTGAATACATGATTTTTATACTGTACTTTTTATTATGTATAAATAAATAATTAGAAATAATTAGAAATATATATATAAATGTAATCTAGAACATTTTAAGTACCTTTTATGAGGTTGTTAAGAGGTTTTAGGTTATACTCATGCAATACCAGCCGCCAGTATATCCGAGTGTTTAGAGGACCTTAAACTCTCCTTGAAGGACTCAATAATTTCGAGGATAAAGCGACCCTCTAAATGATCATTCTACTTGTATATGTACATATATATAGATGTTTGTACGTGTGTCTGTGTGCTTTAAAATCCACACTGATAAATCCGTATACACACGTATATCATTTTAAGCCTACGATGCAACCTACCCACCATTCCGTTGGACCATCGTCATCCGGTCGAGGACACAGGCTTAACATTACCGCATTTTATGCAGACACTTACACACACGAATTCATTTACTTACGCTGCGAGATGCCCCCTCCCCTTTTTCTGTTTCTCTCCCTCTCTCTCTTTTTATTTTCTCTTTTTTTTCTCTTTTTTTTCTCTTTTTTTTCTCTTTTTTTCTCTCTCTCTCTTTCTCTTTTTCTTTTTTTTCTCTTTCTCTTTCCTAACCTTTTCTGCTCCTCTGCTTTTACCTCTTTTTCTCCTGTCTCCTTTTCTCCTTAACGTCGCGACCCTGAAAATCGGGAGAGTCACGAATCCCCTTCGCGCAGTTGGTACGAAGCTCTCCTGGCGATGTTTGCCTAACGGCAGAATTATTTCTGCCGATTGCGACATCCTCGAAGTCCTGCACTCTTGATGGTGCAAAAAAAAGGGACTCTTCGGACCACCGAGGGCTCGTGTTCTTTCGTCAAACCTCGAAGAACAAATACGATTGCTATCACATCGAAATTCAAGGCTGGACGAAAGTTGGAGTAGACATTTTACCGTCGTGTGGGGCAAAAGTGCGCATTTTTTTCTTTCAGTTGCTAAGCTGTAAATTTACAGTGGAACGATGCAAATTCACGCATCGAGGTATCCCTGGATGGATATTAAAAAATCGTGACGATTTTTGAAATTTTTAGGATTCAAAGTTCTCGATAAAATAAAACATGAATTATTTGAGATTCTTGGTTACATAGATGTTAAGATACTTTTTTAAAATTCTTTTCTTTACAAACAAAGAAAATGCACGCCTGCGTTTGACAGTCTATTTACAAAATAGTAAAAGATTTATTTCAACGATGAATAAATCAGAGATCGTTCGAAATGTCGATGTATAGTGAATTAAAAAAAATTTTTTATAACATTAACATGATTGGAACGTATTTCACTTAAATTGTTATTGAATGAAAACTTAAAATCTGGACCATTAAAAATAATCAATGTGCGCACACTTGCCCCAACGAGACTCCACGCTAAAGACCTTTTTGGTAGATTTTTTCGAAAAGCGCCTTAAATCACTTTAGAAATTTCCAATGTGCGCACACTTGCCCCAACCAGACTCCACACTAAAGGCCTTTTTTGATAGATTTTTTTAAAAAGCCCCTTAAACCGCTTTAGAAATTTCCAATGTGCGCACACTTGCCCCAACGAGACTCCACGCTGAAGGCCTTTTTTGGTAGATTTTTAGAAAACAAATTTCTAGAAATCTCAGAAATTTCTAGAAATCTCAGAAATTTCTAGAAATCTCAGAAATTTCTAGAAATCTCAGAAATTTCTAGAAATCTCAGAAATATTTCTAGAAATCTCAGAAATTTCTAGAAATCTCAGAAATTTCTAGAAATCTCAAAAATTTCTGTAAATCTCAGAAATTTCTAGAAAATTTCTAAAAAGAAAATTAGAAAGAAATAGAAATTTTTCCCTTAAACCGCTTTAGTAATTTCCAATGTGCGCACACTTGCCCCAATACGACTGGAAGTTGAAGCGTTGAAAATGATTCGAACGGGGATTTTTTTTTGTCGAAGGGTCGCTCCATTTCCGGTTCGTGTATGGCTAGGTAGTTGGACGTACGTGTATAACGCGTGACTAATTGTAACGGACAATGGAGCCGCGATAAGCGAGCTCGCGAAGGCGCCTGTGGACCCTCGGCTATCGTACGCGAGCTTGTCCGATCATTGTTAAACAATAATTTCATTAAGGCGTTCGAGAGAAGCTCGACGGGTTCATTATTCCCGCTTTCATGGGGAACGAAAGAGCACGACCAGCCTCGAGTAGCTGGCCAACGAATAAAAGTCAGAAAAGCCGAGGCGATATACGCGTAAACGTGTAAATGGAAATGTTGCGAGAGACGGAATTGAAATAACCGATGCACGATTGGAATGCTTAAAAAAAATCTTACTTGCTTAGATGAGAAAGGACGAAAACGAAACTCGAGGAAATCGAGGCTGGAAAATCAATTTTTCAAATTAATTTGCAACCTCGGAAAATTGAATTGAAAAATTGATTTTCCAGCTGGGGAAAGTCGAATAGAAAAATTGACTTTTTGACCTCGAAAAATCGAGTTGAAAAATTGAATTCTTGACCTCGAAAAATCAAGTTGAAAAATTTACTTTTTGACCTCGAAAAATCAAATTGAAAAATTGACTTTTTGACCTCGAAAAATCAAGTTGAAAAATTGACTTTTTGACCTCGAAAAATCAAGTTGAAAAATTGATCGTTCAACTTCAGAAAATCGAATTGAAAAATCGATTTTTCAACCTCGGGAAATCGAATTGAAAAATCGATTTTTAAACCTCGGAAAATCGAATTGAAAAATCGATTTTTCAACCTCGGGAAATCGAATTGAAAAATCGATTTTTCAACCTCAGAAAATTCAATTGAAAAATTGAATGGAAAAATCGATTTTTCAACCTCGAGAAATTGAATAAAAAAATTAACTTTCCAACCTGAGAAAATCATATTAAAAAATTGCCACTTTTATTCTCTTTCGTCTCCTTTCGTTTCTTCAGTATTCGCCAATCAAAACATTATTTATGACCAAATGGAATTTCAATGACAAAAAGAAAAAAACGACGAAACGATCATTGCTGTTTCCCCAGGATCATCGATTTTTTTCACGATATCGAATCGACGCCTAATCAGTTTTTTTAACAAGTAATCCAATCCTGAGTCTCTACGAAGAGCTGGGCATGTGCAGCAATTTGGAGCAGCGATTCCAGAGCCCTTCAAAGTTTTATCAAAGCAGCTTCCATAAACTTCCGCACAGGACTGTAAAACTGCTAGGAAATGTTTCGTTAAATTAGAATAATAACTTAAAGGGGTTGAAGATATCCAAGAAAATGAAGTTCCCGATTTAGCTTGACTCTTGTTTGCATAAACACATAAAATGCATTTGAGATCCCTAGCGAAGCTCGTGGTGAAATCAGGCGGTTCAAAAACCTCCCGGATGTTCCAAATATTTAGGAATAATGTCTCCCTCGCTCCTCTCACGTTACTTCACGTACCGTGAGAAGCACTAAAAATGAGAGGGCAAAAAAAAAGTCTCTTCTCGAACTTAAACGTACACTTTGAAGACGGGGAAGATCGAGAGGGCGTTTTAATTTTATCTTCATCCAGCTTGCCCTATTTTTCCACGCGCATAACATGTTTTATCGTTCGCTGATGTTCATTTCTATTTTCGAACAAATGTCGTCACTTGCGTGCTCCCACAGTGACAATATGCTCGTACCAGAGTTCGATGTGTTAATGAAATAGAAAGATATCATTTGGAATTCTTTACATGTGTAAGGCTGAAGAATCTTGGTTATCACGACGTATCCGTCACCTCGAGGATCCCCCTTAATTTAGAAAAAAAAGCAAAGAAAATAACCAAAAAAATTATATTTTCATTGGCTTTCTGAGGTTTCGACGAGGAGTGGAAAAACTTGGTGCGTAACTTGGTGATAAAGCGAAAATGGTGTCACTCTTGGGACACGACCCCCACAGATCGAGAAGTCAATTTTAAAAACGAAAATCCGAAAGGGATTTTGTTATTAAAATACAAAACGAGATTTTTTGATTATTTTATTCACCTTTATTTTTTATTTGTTTTCCATTTATTTTTTATGTAGTTTTTACTACATAAAAAATTAGTAAATTTCTCCATTTATTTTTCATTTATTTTTTATTTCCATTTTGGCAAAGTTTCACGATAAGAATCGAGGGTTCAACTCTAATAATAGCGATGCCGTAACGCATGAATCCTCCGAGTGTTGATCCTTATCGAAATAAATGGTTGTCAATTACATTACTCTGATCGAGTTAGCCAAGCCCTCACGCGTTTATACGTGCGCAAAGGAACGAACGAGGTTGGAAAATCCATTTTTTTTTAATTTAATTTCCAATTTCGAGAAATCAAATTCAAAAATTGAATTTTCAACCTCCGAAAATGAAATCGAAAAATCGATTTTTCAACCTTGAAAAGTTTAATTAAAAAAATTGATTTTTTAACCTCGGAAATCGAAATCGAAAAATTGATTTTTTAACCTCGGAAAATGAAATTGAAAAAACGACTTTTGAACCTTGGAAAATGAAATTGAAAAATTGATTTTTTAACCTCGAAAAATGAAATTGAAAAATTGACTTTTCAACCTCGGAAAATCAAATTGATACATTGATCGTCTAACCTTGAAAAATCGAATTGAAGAATCGATTTTCCAATCTTAGAAGATTAAATTGAAAAATTGACACTTTTGAAAGACCCGGAAATTCGAGTGCGTAAAGCTCTTTCGAAAGACACGAAACTTCGAGGAATGCCCTCGAAAATGCCATTTCGCGATTGAAAAAAATAGCGTATATTTGCCCCATATGTATTCATACGGAATTCGCAATTGCATTATTACACATAGGCTGATGGAACGCGGCGACAACGCGAAATTATGTCATACCCTCGTAGAATGATCATTTCTGTAACGTTCATACCCGCGACCCGCCCGTTGATTCGCCGAGTTTGAGGCCGAGCGCAAGAGATGGATTGCGTCATTGAGCCTCCTCGCGACGATCCCAACCGGGAGATTAAAGAACGCGAGAAACGCCGCTCCAGTGAAAATATTATTGCGCATAACCGCCGAACACATACGAGAAAGCTTGATTGAACGCCACATGGGTGGTCTTTTCTTTTTCGTACGATACATTTTGTTTCTTCTTTTTTTTTTAATTTTTTTTTCATGACGTTCCTCAGAGACGTTGAATCACTTTTTTGAGCGCAAACTTTTCTCGGAAATTAAAGACGCGTTTAAACGTCCTCAGATCTCATATTCGAGAATCAACGATTCACCGAGACGACTAATTAGTACGTTTCTAGAAACACGTCAATTAGGAATTTTCTCATTGCAGATTCTAATTGGAGTGCAGAAGCTTTGCCTGTATCCTTGAAGATCAGCCTAATGCCTAATAATGTTGGAACAATCGCTTCTCAGTTTTCGTTTTCTCGTTTTTTTATTTTTCGTTGATGAATCTTTTTTTTTCTTTTTTTTTTATAAGTACTGATTCATCCCTTTGCAACGTTTGACACTTGCTAATAATCTATCAAATTACCGATCGGAATTAATTATTGAAAAGTAGTATGCAAAACTGGCTTTTTGGTCTAGAGATTTCTCCTAATTGGATTTCGAAATTATTTCTTTGATATTTTTAAATCCCTGGAGGCATGATTTATTTTAAGGCTAAGGAAGGATTTTTTTAGAAATTCTTTTTTGGGCCAACGATTTCTTCTAATTGGATCTCGAAATTATTTTTTAAATATCTTTCAATCCCTAAAGGCATGATTTTTTAAGGATTTTTTTTTTGGTCCAACGATTTCTCCTAATTGGATCTCGAAATTATTTTTTAAATATCTTTCAACCCCTAAAGGCATGATTTTTTTTAAAGCTGATAGGTATCCTTTTGAATGTATAGCTGATAGGGATCCTTCTGAATTTATTTTTATTTAGTAGCAATTTTAATTATTTTCGTTTCCTAATTTAAATGAAATAAGGAAGCCCTTCGTGATAATCTTTTTTTTTTATACCCGTAGGGTTCAATGTTTCGAAAAAGAAGTAGGTTGGTGAAGCGCGTGACACCGATCTCTGCATTTCAGAATAGAATTCGAGCACGTTGTTCCGCGTTAATCCATTTTTGTATTTTTAGCTTTCTGGGATTAATAGCCGGATGTCCCAGGGATCATAAAACACACGAATTGACGTTTGCATTGTTCATTTGATTCACTCGTTATTTTCGTCGCCATCAATTCTGTGCTTTCACGAGCGAATCGTAAATTGGGTAGCGGGCAATTATTTTTCATTTTTTGTTTTTTCACCTTTTTTTACCTTTTTACCTTTTTTTTTCAAATGCCTTTTCATTTATTACGTTTGAGGTTATCTCGATAATTTTTCATTAGTTTTTTCGTTACAACTTTGTGATTTTTTTTTCCTAGGAATGCAGTACCGCAAAATGCAACTGCACAGGAATAAAGGGAGTTCCGGGGGTCCCCGGCGTTGCCGGACCGCAAGGACCGGAAGGACCCCCCGGTGAGATAGGACCCGAAGGCCCGATCGGACCGAAAGGAGAAAAAGGTGCGGGTGGGGAATCCGGCGGAACTGGCGAAAAGGGATACCGGGTAAGTAAACAATATCCTGTTTCTACGATTTCCGGCCACGAAAGCACGATTCCTCCAATAGAAAAAAAAAGAATTATAAATCTTGATAAAAAAATAGGTAATACATAAATTTCAATTGTTATCAAAAATGCAATATTAATTAAGATAAAAAATTTCCAGTAGTTAATTTATCAAATAAAATATTAAATCAAATAAAAATTAAATCAAATTAAATATTATTAATATTATCAAATTAAATTGATAATATTGATTGGTTGGTTGCATTGATTGGCCTCTCCATTATTTTTTTCAAATTTTCCCATACATTTTTGGGAATTCGACAAAATTCCTCCAATCACCAAAATATCTATGGAAAAAAACTTTAAGGGTGCTAGAAAATCTCGGTATTAAAAATACAAGAAAAAAATCAAAGATATAGTTGAAAAGGTTCGGAATTCCGGCAACCCTGGTCGGCCGTTGATGAACGACGAGAGCAGAGGCTCGAGAGCAAACTTTCGAAAACAAGAATTCTCCGGGAGTCATTTACACCACCCCGAGACCTATATACGTGTTGTTTTACGAGAAACTCCGAGCTCCGTTTATTATCGTTGCTTCGTTAAATTTCCGGTTACCCGTTCGCTCCATTTAATATTCGAACTTTTTTTTTTTTGTTTTTTTTTCTTTCGTTTCACCGTAGAGTCCACACGAGGCGGGCCAATTGCGATTGCGAATTGACGTTTAAGATGCGTTAGGGGAGGAACGGTCTCGAAGTAATCGGGTCGCCTTTCTCGCAACGCGACGAATAAAATCACGCAATTCGAGAACGTTTAACCTATTTATTTTCATTTATTTTTTTTTTCATTTCCAACCGAAATATTTATCTGCCAAGTTCCAGAGACTTCAACTTTGATCGCGATTTTTTCAAATTCTTTTTTTTATTTTTTTTATGGTTTATTACATGATAATTGAATACCAATAGCTGGTGAAGTAAACTTGAATCCGAAACTACAAATTTCCTGAAGGTCATGCCAGCAAAAGCACGAAATTTGTTTGGGTTTGTTTGGGTTCGTTAGTTTAATTAAAAACCCTTGATTTTAAACAAACCCAAACGTTCAATCTATTTATTTTCGTTTCTTTTTTTTTCATTTCCAACCGAAATATTTATCTGCAAAATTCCAGAAACTTCAACTTTCATGGCGATTTTTTAAAATTCTTTTTTTTCTCTTGTTTTTTTTTTCATTCTTTATTACTCCTCGTATTTATGAAGGGTTCATTACTCCTGCGAGAAAAAAAACGAAAAAAAGTGACAAGCTTGTGAAAGCGTGCGGAGCGAATTAAAATTACGGTTGCAAAGAGATCGAAGAGAAACGAGCCAAAAGAAAAAAGCAACAAAAAACCGGAGTGTCACTGGATAAAAAAAGTGGCGGCTCGAGAGCGCTCGATCCTCGCCCCGGAATCTCGACGCGACGAAAAAAAAATAACGTTCGAAAAAAAAATAACGTTCGAAAAAAAACACGCACACATACTTCGCGACCGTCTGATTTCGTAATTAACACGATTACTGGTTTTTTCGTTGATTCGAAGCTCGGCCGGGATGCTCACTCGGTGGTACTGAGGGGGATCCGAAAAAAAAAGCTTCTGTACTTGGGAGGCGAAAAAACTCGTGAGAAAAAAAAAAACGAAATCAAAGTTTGTTTTTTTGGGTCATCATGTGCGTTGTCACATGAACCATTGATTATGAATGCGGCACGCAAGTCCCACATGTTTTTTTTGTGGATGAAATAAAAAAAAAATAAAACCAAATATTTTTCACCCGACGATTACGACATCGAAAAAAAAAAAAAAAAACTTCGTACGTATTTTTAATCACGTCTTATCAGCTGGAATATTCGAACTGTTTTGACAAACCGGGGAGTTTCGAAATTCGGTCAACCATCCTCTATTGGCCAGAAAACGAAATAAAAAAAAAAAAATGACGCCGAAGAAGAAGAAACGATTGAGGAAAAAAAAAAGATGTAACTAAGCTCGTCCAAGTGATACGTGGGAAGAGCAAATCTTCCGTATATCCACGAGGGCGACATTCCATTCGTTTCTCTCTCGAGCGCGTGTGAGATCTCGTCGAGATTGCTATACTCGTTGCCTACGATGTGCAATCGCAATCTTAAAAATCGCCCTCGCGGAAGAAACGAGGGTTTGATTCTTTCGTTTTTTTTTTTTTTTTTTTTTTTTTTTTTTTTTTTTTTTTTTTTTTTTTTTTTTTTTTTTTTTTTTTTTTTTTTTTTTTTTTTTTCTTTTTTTTTTTCTAATTGCCAAGCAGTTTTCATCAAACGAGTACTCAGACCGATTTGACGTCGGGAATAACGTTTTTTTTTTATTCTCCTCGCCAATTGTCACGAAGTCTCGAAACGAGCAAACTGCACGAAGAATCGTATAATCAAAATTGACACGACGCAATCAATTTTCTTTTTTGGCAACTGAAGTAAAATAGCTGATTTCAACGCAAAACGATAAAAATACAGCATCGACTTCTTCGGATAAAAAATTATCAGCTAGAGCCAAAATGAGCTTGACTTTTCGATAAAAAAAAAAAACAAAAATTTCTGTTTCTTTTTTTTTCTTTCCTAATCAAATATTATTCCTTCATTCCTAAACCAATAAAAGCTTGATGACAATGATAATTCAATACTCAATGATAATTGAATACCAGATAATTAAATTAACCAGCAGGCTCAAAATTCCGAAACTACAAATTTCCCGAAGTTCATGCCAGCATCAGCACAAAATCCATTTGGGTTTGTTTGGGTTCGTTAATTTAATTTAAAACCCTTGATTTTGAACAAACCCAAACAAACACAAAACATTTACAAAATGTGTAGTCTCGGAATATTCAAATTCGAAATTTTGAGCTTTCTGGTCATTCGAAGTTCGGGTTTCTTACCCCATCACCACGTTGGGCGATGAAGTACGATAACCATTGAAGTACTGCGAAAAAAACCAACAAGAATAAACACACTGAGAGCCTCATTGGGGTCTAAAAGTCAAAGGTGCGTAATGACATTTTCAAAGCGTGACAGATACGACCCCATGATATTAATCTGATGATACACAGAGACATTTACATATATATATATACATAAATATATATATATTTATGTATATATATATATATATTATATATATATATATTATGTATATATATTTATGAATATATATGTATACATAAAATGCTCGTATCTCGGTAATGCAAATCGCCCGTTATGGACCATGACGAATGGTCGCGGCCGAGGGGCCCTTTCATTAACGCTCATCAGACTGCGAGAGGCAAACAACTTTACGAGCAACGTCTCCGAGACTGTCTGCGTTCGTTTGTATTCCATCCGATTCGTACGTGCATTCGTACGTAGATAGAGAAGAGCGAAGAGTAATTCTGTCTTTTTTCATTTTTCCCTCTCTCTCTCTCTCTCTTTCTCTCTCTCTCTCAATCTGTCTCTCTCTCTCTCTCTCTCTCTCTCTCTCTCTCTCTATCGTTGAAACGACACGGATGACGTCATTATACTTCGTTAACACTTCGATACAGCATACAGCGTCGAAACGTCCTCGAAAAAGCTTGTGCAAGCTTTGTCTGACATCAACGAAGAGCGGAGACTTGTGCAAGCTCCTTATGAGCTATACTGACACTTAATGCACTAGTCGAGAATTGCCGTAGGAGTTAGAGCCTTACTGTGTCAGATATTCGTTTTACTCGAAGATCTCTCGCTTGCTCTTGTACTTTCTGCTTTGATATTTGTCTCTTTCAAACTTTCTCTCACTCTCTCTCGATCTCTCTCCCTCCCTCTCTCAAAAATAAATAAATTTTAGTTTATTTATTTTCGTTCAAATAAATTTTAATTTATTTATTTTCGTATAAATAAATTTTTATTTATTTATTTTCGTATAAATAAATGTTTATTTATTTATTTTTGTACCTTAGCTACTATATTGTGTTATGATTTTTTGTATTTCATTATATTTTGTATCTATTTTTGCTCGATTAGTTTACTAGGGCATATTAAAATGTATCAATCTAGTAAATCCCTTCCTTCCATCTTCTCTCCACCTCTTTTTCGATATCTCTCTCTCTCTCTTTGTTTTTGGTTTATTCTTATTCTTAATTTTATTTAAAGTTTGGTATGTTTTCGATTTATTGTGTTTTTATTGTACTTTTAGGTTAACTTTGATTTTTTTAATTCTATTTTGGTTAATCTATAATTCTACTTTATTTTTGGATTTCTTCTTCTTATTCTATTTTGTGAATCTTGCTTATTTTTATTTTTGTTAATCTAATTGGAATTACTCAAATGTCTTTCAAGTTATGTTATGTTTTCGATTTATTTTGATTTTATTGTACTTTTAGGTTTTGTTGTTCTATTTTAGTTAATCTATAATTTTCTAATCTATAATTAAAATTATAGATTAATTAAATTATATCAATTTAATCTATAATCTATATTTTTAAGTTAATCTATAATATAATCTATAATTCTACTTTATCTTTTTATTTCTTTTTCTTATTCTGTTTTCTTAATTTTGCTTTTTTTATTTTTGTTAATCTTATTGGAATTACTTATGTATACGTCTTTTTTCCGGAAGTCCATCAAGGCATAATTATACCAATCAATTAATTAATTTCTCTCTCTCTCTCTCCTTTAAAATCTCTTTCTCTCTCTTTCGATCTCTCTCTCTCTTTTATGACGGTCTCGTGACACAAGTACCCCGTGAAAATTCATCGTGGGCGTTATAATGACAATTATCGCGGCTATCTAGCCTTTGGCATTGATCCTCGCAAAGTTACCGAGAGTGTGAGCGCACATAGTCGAGGTCGCGCACCCGTTACATATGCAATTGTACGCGATTCGAAACGGAGCTTTCAGTGCTTTTATTTTCTCCTTTTTTTTTCGTTTGATCCTTTGCCAAATTGAAGTCCTCCTTCTGATCGGTTGTAGGCCAGTTTTTTTCTGCATCGGAAGTTACGAGCAATACGGATTCGTCACGGTCCGAGCTTTGCCGCTAAACCCCTGCGCGCGTTGACTTTATAAGGTTTTACAAAAAACTGGTTTTCGTTTTTATTTAGCTCCTTTCTCGATTAAAAAAAAACGGGACTTTATTCATTTTCTTTTTGTTTAATTTATACAATTTGCGTATTTTTAAATAGATCGTTACGTAATATCTCGGAGAAAGTTACAATAATTATCAATAACACTGATTTTGTCATATAATAATAATTGTATGATTTTTTAAAGATTAAATTTCGTAGATTTTGTCTACTTTTTTGTTTATTATCGCGCTTAATCTCACCTTTTGATTCGTTGCGAAATGTTTCGACGAAAATCGTAATGTTAATAAATTGTGTTGGAATGATAAAAATAATTGACGTCCGTCGTTCTTTTCATACGGGATTTAATAGGTCGTTCCTAATCTTCCAGGACGTTTTTTTTATCGCTTGTCGGTGATACTGACAAGAGTGACGAACGACGGATAATTGCTTGCGGAAAAATGTGAGAAACTTTTTCGTCATCGGACTCCGGGAGTCGAGTTCTCGAGGCCTTCCATCCGGTGCATCGAGCACTCCGCGTGCTCTTAATTTTGATTCGTCACATATACGTTCGAATTTGGAAAGCTTGCGAGAGAAAGAGAGAGATGATGAAGATAAAGTTTATTTACTATCGGGCATAATTATAATAATAACAATCTAATAAATTATGTAAAAATATAGAAATTAAAAATAAAAGGATAACACAAAAATAATAATGAAAATAATGCAAAGAAAAAATATAAAATGAACCATAATGAAAGAATAATAATACATAAGTGCTGAAACTAAAATTATCAACAATTATATAAATGAGAAAAAATCATAAAACTAAGAACAAGAAAATGTAAAAATAAATAACTGAAATCAAAAATTATACATAAGGAAAAATTAAGTAGAAAATAATAGTAATAAAAAGATGATGATGACGATGATTATGATGATGATGATGATGATGATATATTTTATTATGCCCTACTATTGCAAAGAGAGAGAGAGAGAAACGAGCATGAAAACGCGAATGCGCGATAACGATGTCTCTGGAACGGATACGAGAAGGCCCCCTCGTTCCTGTTCAGTTTCGTGTATATCGCATTGTTGCGGGGGTGAGAAATCGACTTCCTGCCTGGCAATGGACGAAAAAAAATTCGTCATGCAATTCTCCTCAATTTTATTCGAGTGAAAACTCTGTTTTTATTTTAAAGTATCTTTTTAAGGTCATTCCCTTTTGGTCTACTTCGAAACGGAATGGACGCCAAAAAAAAATAAATAAAAGAGAGAAATAGATGGGAACGACGTTTATCGCGCGACGGCACCGTTTTATCGTAATTATGCAGAAGTTATAAAATCCTGTGTTGAATGAAGTCCACAAATGAGGCAGTTCAGCGCCGTCCGCGTTTTAATCGAATTCTACGAAGTCACGATTCATCTTTTTTTTTTGCTTATCGAAAATTATGAAAAAAATAATCGACGCTTTTATGACTCTCGTTGAAGCGACGAAAAGAGATCAGTAGCTTTATTTTTAGAACTCGAGAGCTGTAAACTCGTATCTCGTTACGGACACACGCAAGAGCGGAATACAATATTATAATAATTATTATTGTTGTTTGATTGTTTGGGATGTTATCGCGTATTATTTTAGAGTAAACAATTATAAACGTCTTCAAATCCTTTTTTTATCTTAACGAAATAAGTTTGTTTAAACTCACGAAAAAAAAATTCGGTTACACGTCTAAAATCAAGTTTAATAAATAAACAATGATTATTATGACAATGACAATTAATTAATGATTAATTAATGTTGTTGCAGCGTTAAAAAAATATACGAAAATGCTAGAAGTCCACAAAAGAATCTAATCAATTTTTTGGAATTCGATCCCTGTCAAAATACTTCGAAAGTATTACGTCAATTTAAAAATAAATAACACAGTACATGTACACGAAAATTTTAAAAGCCCCAATGTTTTCAGTAGAATTTTCTCACACAGGCGTTTATCTCGTATTAAAATTTTACAAATACGTTTTTCCAAAATCAATCTTTCTCCATAACGATAAAATCTTTGGCACTTTTCTAAAAAATTTATCAACGTTGAAATAAAAAATAAATGAAAAAATCATTTTTCGTAAAAATCGTTTCAAATTTTCCTCTCGCTAATCATTCGAGGCACCATGAAATCAGACCAGTGCTGACTCGAGGCCAATAATGGAGTAATCCTCGAGCCAGCAGAGCCAAAAAAAAAAAAACAACGTTTCCCATCCAACGCGATAGCTGAAGATGATTCCGGTAGTGACACTGTTCGAGCGGACAATGAAAACATTATCGCTCCTGCGGAGGAGTAAACGCGCGAAATGTTGAAAAGTGACGCACTTCCTGTTGATCCTGAGAGTTGCATCAACGAGCCGCTGACCGAGGTTGGCACGTTTCGTGACTTTTCAATTTTACATTTTCCATTATTCGTACTGTTTTTTCTTCTTTTGTTGGGTCATCGTGAAAAAGGGGGTTAAAACTGACGATGAACGACGATTCGAATCTGGGTGGTGGGAGGGGTTACAAACGTCAAAAGGCAGACAAAGACTTTCTTATCTGTACGACTGACATTCGTACTCTGCCCCCAGCAATAAAAATCCCTCTAAACCTCCACTGTCGGCAGATATATCCGGTATAACGGAAATTCTGCAACCCCCCACCCTTAATTCGCTGAAACACGAATTGCGATATAATGACGATCTATGGCGATCCCCAGAGGGGAAGAACAATGAAAATATTGTCCAAAGGCGCTTTGAATGAAACACGAATAATAATTATTAAAGAAACAAGAGGATAAAAAAGAAAAAAGGAAAAAAAAGGAAAAAATAAAGGAAAAAAAAAAAGTAACGAGGCCGAGCCACGCGCCAGCCGATAAACCACTTCCCATTGACAAGTGAAACTCGGGCCATCGGGAACGACCGGAAGTTGCACGATCTCGTATCCAGATACTCAACACCCACCTTTCCCACTGTGGCTCGCGCATATTTCCCTCGGAAATAATGACAACCGGGAAAGATGATTCGACATTCAGTTTTTTTTTTTTTTTTTTTTTTTTTTTTTTTTTTTTTTTTTTCTCTTTTTTTTTTTTTTTTTTTTCT
>JAPYZJ010005520.1:9940-28883 GCA_030522765.1 Ophioninae sp. B BG-2022a
GTAAAATTTGGGAAATTTGTAAAATTTGGGAAATTTGTAAAATTTGGGAAATTTGTAAAATTTGGGAAATTTGTAAAATTTGGGAAATTTGTAAAATTTAGGAAATTTGTAAAATTTGGGAAATTTGTAAAATTTGGGATATTTGTAAAATTTGGGAAATTTCCAATATTTGGGAAATTTGGAAAATTCGGAACATTTAGAAAATTTAGAAAATTCTAAACATTTAGAAAATTTGTAAAATTCGGAACATTTAGAAAATTTTAAGAACTGGCAATTTTTTTCATGATCGATCCGGACTTTTCCCAGAAGATTCGTTACAGACAATAAAACCGGAAATTATGATTAAATTCATATTTGCTTAAATTTATGCAACAGGTTCGCCATATATTGTTGCAGTGAAATACGAAAAAAAAACTATCAGTAATTCTCCTTTTTTCTCAACCATTTTTTCTTATCAAGATTCTCAAATCAACCAACTTTTAAGTTGATTTCTTTAAGTAGGCGAAGCGTTAGAGCGAAAATTGTTAGGAAGCAGGGGGTTACAAATTTCGACCGGATGAAAATTGAGTAAGGAAGCCTGTGAGCCACTTGTATTCTGTTCATCTTCACTTGCTCATATCTCGATCGTACGGCTTCGTCGAATTTTTTTTTTCATGAGAGTTCTCATAGCAGTAACAGAGAAAAAGAGAAAGAGAGAGAAAGAGAGAGAGAGAGAGAGAGCCAAGCTAGAATTTTGCATAGACGAATCAACTGGATTAGCCAGAAGAACACGATCCCGAGTACTCCACCCCTGAGTCAAATACTAATTAGTTGCAGCTCGCAGATTGCCTTTTTTTTTTTTTATTTTATTTTTCCTAACACTCATTTCGTTTCATATCGACGATTGATTCATAAATTATCGTCACTTTCCTGTCCGTCACTATCGCTGTTTGGTTTGAAGAAATATTTATGTCCACTGTATGCATTGATGTAATTATTGGACACAGCATGCGACGCATCACATCTTCAACATTTTTCATGCTAGTCATTCGTAATTATATTTATATGTGGCAAAAAATCAAAGGTAAATACAAATTGAATTATTATAATTATTATAATAAATTATTATGATTATAATTGTAAAAAATATTTTATTACAACCATAATTATAACAATTTACGATAATAATTATATTTATAATAATTATCATGAATTATTATTATAATAATTGTAAACAAATGTTTCATTTTAATTATCATTACAACAATTATTATGATTTGTAAATAACAACAATGTTGTTAAAAATTTGAATGAAATTCGAAGTTTTCAGCTTTTAGTGAAATTATTGATTATTGCTGTCATTTGTATCGTCATTATCACTAAGTCGGTCGAAAGTGTGAAGAAAAGGCTTTGGTCTCTTAACGGACGAGCATACGTGAATATTCTGGTTTTCTGAAGTTTACTATTCTACTAGGGGCAAAAAAAACTAGAATAACTGAAATAAAATAAAGCAAAAATAACTAGAATAACTACTATAAATCACAAAAATCACTAAAATAAATAGCTTTCATTAGCAACAAAAAAAAATTTAAGAAAACAAAAAATAAATAAATGACAAATTCGGCCTAGGGGAAATAAAAATATCCTTCAAGCTTAAACAACTAAAAATATCTTTCGAGCTAATGACCACCGTTATCGACAGATCTTTGATTTCTCTCGTGTACATAAAAATGTTAATACGAATGGCAAGAGTTTATTCCGCTTTGTTTTCGTTGGCTCTCAGTGTTTCACGCATAACAATATTTCGATGTAGTTCCTCTCAATGTCGTATCCGTAAAAACCCAATCGAATCTTCAACGTTCGCCGATCAATCGAACGAGAGAGTCTAAAAAAAACAAGAAAAAAAAATAGAAAAAGTAAAGAAACCGAACCAATCGTGAATCGTCCCGTTCACGAGGTATCTTTCTTTTCAACAGAGTTTTCAACAAAGTGAAAAGCAGAAGCGCCCACATGAAGTCGCACAGGCCAATACCGTCGCCCGATTCAACGGGTCAAGAATGTAAGAGGCCTCAACAGCAACAACTCAAGCAGCACCAGCTGACCAATCATCCGAGCAATCATCATCACAATCATCATCATCACCATCATCAACATCATCAAACAAACGGAAATTCGAGTCAGACGGAATATCAAAACGGAAAATCGATGACAGCTGGTGGCGCGATCACCGGGGAGCCGACGAACCCGAGCGCCAACAATTTATGGCACAATCCAACGAGATTGAGGCCACCATAGAATATACGATTCCTCACACTCAAGTTACCTTAACGAAGGCTGAAAACGGAGGAGCGCTGTACACACTAGGATCAACCGTGTTTCAAGATAAACAAGAACAAACCAAAAACAACAACAACAAAACGAAAAAAAAAAAAAAACGAAAAAAAAAAAGGGCAAAAATGTTTCACCGCTGATCGGGAATACATGGCGCGAAGAACCGGAAGTTCGATTAGAAATGGCCTAGTGAGGGATCATCGAGTATCCGTGTAGAATCATAGTTATTTCCTCCCCCTCCCCTTCTCCCTTCCTCCTCACCAGTTCTCCAACCGGAAACGCGTATCGATGCAACGAAACGATACCAATTTTTGCATAGATCCAAAAACGCCACCAATCAACTCCGAATCCCGATCCAAACTGAACGCCATTTTTCCCGATTCTGGGAATGATTTTCATATCGCGAGCCTGACGCGTCAATAAAAAAGATTCCAGAATTTTGCCCCAGTTGCGTGAAGACCCGAGTACGAGGGATCTTTGGGTAATCGGGAATGAAGATTTTTGCGCAACTGGGCTGCGCAGGTTCGAGCCCGATGAAGAAACCGAACGGCGTTGAATCTAGGTCATCGTCGAGGAACCAGGTCACGCGAAAAAAGAACCCTTTGATTCACGGCTTCGATGAACAATAGCTGGTTTTTTCGCTGCTTTTTCTTCGATCGGCATCAACGCCGAGAGTCGAATTTATTTTTCTAATTCCGAGAAAAAAAAAAAACAAGACACGTGGTACAACGAACGTTTCGACGTACGCAATGAAGCTGGCGTTTTCACGAAATACTAAATGAGAACGAAAAAAATACAAGATACGTCGCGAAAAAAAAATGCAGAACGAAATATTTTTTCTGGTAAATCTAACGAACGAAAACTATGGAAAAAAAAGAAAATTAAAAAAAAAAACAAAAAGTACAAATCCATATTTCTTTACCGAGCACAGAGAAAACAGGACAGTACGACTTCCGGCCGAGTCAAAGGGTTCTTTTTCACTGGCCTCGTTCAAAGCCCCGATCTCACCAAACCCTCGTACGTATTAATCTTGACAATCGTTGATATTCGACCCCGAATGAATGTGAAAGCGACGCGAGGTCTTGCCAAACGAAGATACGAAAGTTCGGTTGATTCTGTCAATTCTTTCCCACGGGCCTGCATCGCGAGGAAAAGCTCTCTTTGATCCGGCCGAGCGAAACACCAGACGCACAAATCCCAGATTATTCGTAGCGAGAATTTTCGCTCTCGAACTTTTCTCTTTTGTTTTCTTCTTGATAGAAGAGGAACGAAAGCAGGTTAGACCGAAAGAGGGAGATGGAACAAGAGTCAGCGACGACTGTGTTCAAAATCAAAACCAAAAGAAAAAGGAAAAAGGAATAAAGAAAAAAAAGTGTTCGAACCGCGATTTCTCACTGACGTACGAAAAACCAAAAAAAAAAAGGAAAGAAAGAAAAAAAAAGCACGTGCCACGTATAGACATTAACTGTTGAATAATTCGCACTTTTATCAATTCCTTCGATTATTCTTTCCTCGTGTATCGTTTCGATTAATCTTTTTCTTTTTTTTTCCTTTTCTTCTTTTTTTTTCTATCGAAACACCCACGTTTCGATGAAGATAACGATCGATGGATTTGAGTAGAAAGATCGATGTGGATCTTCGGAGTAGACTGAAAAATTGAACGATGTTTCAAAATTGCAAAAAAAAAAACGCAGCACTCGAAGGAAATCGTCGATCGCGGTTTTTCTTCATTTCCGGAATGATTCGTTGATCGAGCGAGAAAATCCAGCGGTGTTTCTCATCGTATGATCGAGTAGAAGAGTAATAAAAAGAGAAGCAAAAGTAAGAGAAGCGACAACGAGAGCTCAGGAGCCCGGAAGGTCTAAACGCGTGACGGAAGCGTTTAATAATTAATTGAAGATTTAAGAGATCGCTTTTATGGCTGTGAGTCTACGACATCCGCTCCTTATCGTTAAAATATTTTCCTCGTAATACGTAACGGCCGATCTTGACTTCCTCGAGGTTCTTCATTTTAAGTTTACGTTAATAGCCATATATGTGAGTACATGGGTCGTTCTTCTTTTTTAACCTACAATAGTCTGTCCTTCGTCTTATTATGGCGTCTCGTTGGAGTACTGATATTTACGGTTTTTTTTTAAATTCGTTTCGAACAAACGTCCATATTTTCTTATCTATTAATATTAATAGAAAATTACTATTAATAGAAAACTATTAATAGAAAAAAAACTATTAATAGAAAAAGGCCATCTATCGCACAATTTTTTTTAAAAAAACCGACGTTAAAAAAGAATTTTTATTAGCGGGAAAAGAAACATTAATTAGTCCTAATGAAAACACCTAAACAACTTGTTTTTTTTAATCCCACAGAAGTCACAATTATGTGTAGTTCAAAAACAAAAAAAAAAAAAACAGAAAAACATCGTTTTATTGTAGGTTAAAAAGAATAACGTCCCACGTGTGAATCCGTGTGTGTGTGTGTGTGTCAGTGTGTGAAACGCATCGCCACACGCGCTCAAAAAAGCTGCTCCCCGACGAGACCTCAAAGTTCCGTTTGTATTAGCCGCTTCGCCCCCCCGATAATAAGCCTCCTTCGGACCTATCGTCGCGGACGCGACTCTCGCACGTTTGTACTTAGGACGGCGAATAGTTAGCTATGATTATTGTAAAAAAAAAACGAAGCCTAAGGAACGAGCAACGACCATTATTGGCAGTTCCATTGACGAGTATTTCATCGAATTCTCCTTTCCAATACCTCCCCTCTCTTCCACGCTCATTACCCTCGTTACTCGTATGAGAAAAAGGCCATTGACTTTCGTAACATCCTCTAGTATCAATTCTAAATGTAAATTAGACAACGAAGATTTTTTTTTTCCTCTCTAAAACTAATTCTACGTTTTTGTGAATTTTTCTCGATATTTATTATTATCATTTATTATTATTATTATTATTATTATTATTATTATTATTATTATTATTATTATTATTATTATTATTATTATTTATTATTATTATTGTTAATATTATTACTAGCGTTATTATTATGATTTTTTAGGATAGATGCTTAGCTCGCTAAGAATGTTGTTCAAGTTTCATCGCCTCGAGCGTTTCGGCATCGAACACTGGATGGCCAAACGTAAAACGAAAATGGAAAAAAATAATAATGAAGAAAAAGAAGAAAAATTATATCGCGTAATCGACAAAGACACGAAGCTAGAAAGAAAATAAATAAAAAAAATCCTAATTGCCGGAGAAAGAGAAACTTACCTCTACTAACGATTTTCATCGCTATAATTACTCGTGTGTACATAAATCTCGTGTACATGAATGTACATATAAACAGGAAGTGGGTGCGTGTGTGTGTAGGTGCGCGCGCATGTACGGGTCCGAATTTCCGCTATTTTGTGGACGATTGAGATTACTCGCGAGCGGACTGGTTTTTTTTTATTTGGAGAGTTTTGGAGTTTGAAGAGTGGATTTTTGGTTTTTTTTTTTTTGGTATTCAGTTGCACGTCAAACGCTCGCGACGAAGAACAGGAAGTACTCTGTGGTTTGAAGATTCGCCTGGCGTCTTCGTAACTTCCGTTTCGTTTCCGGTGACGACCGAGGAATTAAAATTGTTTGTTTTTTTTTTGCTTTTTCTTTTTTGAATTTTTTGTTTTTGTACTAAAGTGATGAATCGAAAATCGAAAGGTCTTTTCCGGACCTGTTTTGGTTTTTTACTGTTTTTTACGCTTCCAGTCGTCGCCGTTTACGAATAGCTAGTCAATTTTGAAAAAAGCAAGAACTCGCGTACGTGCGCGCGCGTGTGGGTGTGCGTAAACGTACGTGGACAAATAGACGCTCTATTATCCTGCGAGATGGCGTTGGACTTTCTCCGCTTTTTTCTTCGACCCCTTTTTCGCTCTTATAGTCTCCACGGCGTGGAAATCGCAAAAGGAAAACTGCGGTCACCATTTTATTTACTTTTTTTTTCCGCAAGTTGAATTTCATTTTCGATGTTTTTATTTATTTTTTTTTTTTCTTTGATTTTTTTCATCGGTAATTTATGGGTAATTTATGGGATAATATTTTACGAAGAATTTCTCGTTGTCCAATACTGAAAAATCCTAATTAAGTGAAATCGAGGGAATTACTGTTTTGTTTCTTTATTTTTAAGGCAAAAAAGACTCGCACTGGCTGAAGGTTTTTTGCGAGTAAGAGACGAAAGAAAAAGCGAGAAAGAAAAAAGGAGGGGGCTCTCGCGAATTTTACATCGGAAGTTAAAGAATCGAAAAAAAAAAAGAAAGTTTCGCTCCCAATGGAAACTCTAAATTGTTACTCGAGAGATTTGCCAATCGTAGACGCTCCGTAACTCTATACTCTTTAATATATGTGTATATGTACATATACATATATATTGTTATATTCACTGTTAAAAAATGGTCTTCTAATTAACTTTTACCGTATCTGAAAAATATTGTAATTATAAACGAAAGGAAAACAAACAAACGAAAAAGAAAGGAAAAAAAAACAACCAACCAACATAGCTCTATACACTTTAACTTTTTAACGTTTTCTCGATTAGAGAGTCAACCGGGGACGCTCAAGATCCAATACCAAATACGAACGAACGAAAGTGGATAACGGTTGTTGCGACTTACATTTTTTCAGCCTGTTCGATCTTTCATACGACGATCTTGATCCACGCACGTGCGCGTTATCCGGGAAGACAGGAAGCAACGATAGATTCTTGTCAGAACCCTTCGAACGTAAATAAAAATTCTTACCTTCCGAATTTCAATACTACATCTAATCCATGAAAAAAAAATTTTTTTGAAAATAATAAGAAGAATTTCAATTGTACATCTAGCTCCGAAAAAAGAATTTTTTGTAAAAAATAGAAGAAGAATTTCATTTCTACATCTAGAACCGGAAAAACAATTTGTTTTTAACAAAAAAAAAAGAATTTCTGTTCTACAACTAGACCCGAAAAAAATTGGAAAAAAAAGAAGAATTTCAATTCTACATCTAGTCCCGACAAAAGGATTGAAAAAAAAAACCAAAATATTAATTCCAGATCTAGCCACGAAAATTCTGTCTTCGAGTAATCTCCGATAAATTTCTTTTTTTCGTACAAAAATGATGAATCGAAAATCAAAAGGTCCGGCCATAGAAAAACGAAGAAAAATGTGTATTTTCCACTGTACGATTAATTAACGAGCTTTCTATAGGCATTTCCGAGCACCATCTCCTGGTACCCCCCCCCCCCCCCCCCCCCCCCCCCCCCCCCCCCCCCCCCCCTCCCCACCCCCTCCCCCCCCCCCCCCCCCCCCAAATGAGATTACAAATTATTTGGTTATTCCATGCCGTATCACGATGAAAAGTAATATCTCGAAAGTGCTCCTTCGCGACGCGAACACGAAGAGAACATTGTGCAACAGCCTCCAGCGTGAATAAAGGATTGGAACCGTAGAGATATATCGGTGCAAAAGGACTTAAAATCGCGTAAAAAAAAAAATCTCGTATTCGGTCTTTTTAGAAATTGAGACGGCGAAATTGAGCATAAAAATAAATTTAAAAAAGAAAAAGAAATTGTTACGGGTCGCCGCGTTGATTATCCCTGATGACGACGAGTCGAATGAAAAGGAATAAAAAAATTTTAAAGAAAATAAAAAGCAAAAAAAAAACAGAGATGAACGAAAATGAGCAGACATATCATTTAAGACAATACCAGTTGTTACGGAAACTAAGTTTCTACTAATTATAGTTAACTATTCTAACGTAATTCTAATTCTCGAACGAAAAAAAAAATAGCGAAACAGGGAGATCGAGAGGAAGAGACAGAGAGAGAAAGAGAGAGAGAAATAATTGGCTCGTGGATTCGAAACCGAGAAAATGAAAACGGCGAGGAATCAAAGGGAAATTTTCATTCGCCTCCAGTCCCGAAACGAAATTATTTCGTAGCACCATTTTGAGCGAAACAAAAAATTTAACCCTGTCGAAATCTTCACTCGAGATTATTTGCAATCGTGTTTTCCTCGCTTTCGCAAAACGGGAAAAAACTTGACAAAGGGAATAAAAAAAAAGGAAAGAAAGAAAAATTAAAATAAAATCGAACGTAACGAAACCGCGCTGGAGGCTGTTAAACCATAAATGACAAAGAAATGGAAAAAGATGGAAGAGATTACGAAGGAATGAAAAAACAGTCACGAATATATGCATGTATTGTACAAACGAGTCCCTCCACGTCACGGAAAAAGAAGAGCAAAACAAAACAAAAATAATACGATTTATATGACAAAGGTTATATATAAATATATATACATACATATGAAAAAAAAAACAAGAAAAAAAATGATAAATATGTGATGTATCTATATGGTATGTGGTATATGGTATTACATATTTGTACATAGGCGGACCCGTGCCATCAACTAGTGAGTTGTACCGATATTGTACTGCCACAAACCCAAACAAACTCAGAAAACGAAAAAATTTCCCGAAAATCGAGTCGCTTATCGTCTCGAATTAACAGACACTTGAACGAAAAAAAAAAATAAAAAACTAAAAAACAACAAAAATTATTTGCCCCGATTCGACCTACCGTTGATTAACTCTCGATTAATCGTTTTGTTTTCTCACTGTCAAACTCTTCAATCCCCGAGACTGAAATCACCTCTTTCCATTTCAAAAGAGCGAACGAAAAAAAAAAAATGCTGGAAACAATCGATATAATCGTCGATTATATACGATACATATATAATATATAGAACGACGATTATATCGACATATTGGTACAACTCGATGAGGAAAGTGTAGCGTGGTTATACACCTGAGGAATGTGCTCAAAATACTGTATTAATGAGAAAAAAAGTCTACTAAAAGTGAATCATCAACGTTTTACGCAAAATTATACTCGTAAATGGGGAGACGTAAAAGGGAGTAAAAAAAAGAAAAAAAATGAAATAAACAAAAAGAAGGCAGAACGAAATACGAAGGGACGTGGAAAAAGCAATTCGTATTGTCATTGGATTATCAATATCGTAATCTAATCGTCCTTCTCTACTCTACTTACCTAAAAAAAAAAAAGAAGAAAAAAAAAAGAAAAAAAAAGTGTAATGTCTATCTCTATATACGCCCACGCCAAGCATGGTTCTTCAATCTATTTCAATGTTACGACCCTATTCTACATTTAATTCTACGATTAAACGCGTAATTTTAATAGTTAGTAATTTTAGACATTTGGGAGCGGTCAGCTGCGGTACGATCGCCGATAAAATCGGTACGTGATCGGTTGTAATACCCGATAACGAATTAAACCCTCGATTCTTCTCTTTCGTTCAAATTTCTTCGTGTCTCGTTGATCCAATTGAAATTTATCGGTGCTCGAATTTGTCGCAATAATTCACGAGGGAAATCACGAAATAACGTCCCTGGCAATATTACGATCGATCGATAATGCATTTATTCATTTTATTTTCAAGACCCCCCCCCTCTCTCCCTCCTCCGCCACCGATTTATTGAAGTCCTCTGCTCAACTAGGTTAATCTGTACAAACTGTATTTACACTCGAGTAGGTCCTCATATTTATTATCGTATTTATAGTGACACCCTCATTCGTAATGATACCTTGCTCAACGTAAGTATGAAAAATGCAACTTCCTAATACGCCCCCTCCCACCATCCCTCTATCTCTCTCTCTCTGCCCCACATTAGGAAAAAGAACTATTTTCATCACTTTTTCACACTTGATCCCCCAATAATTAATAATAAATAAACGAGTACGTACAAAAAAGGATTCGATGCAATTTTTTTTCATGACGACTGTAACGAATAAAAATCTCGGCAGTGAGTATTTTTCCTCGCAGAAACGAGGGATATAAATTCGTTTTTTTTCGATTCGTTATCAGAGAAGCGATTACAGTCGAAAAGACTCTCAACCGTCGCGATCAATCGGACCGCAGCTGGCTAACAAAAAAAATTAAAAAAAAAAAATAAACTCTGTCTCGATAATTAGACTCTCCATTGCAGAATCTCTAGCCCACCGAGGCGAAAAGAAGAAGAAGAAAAAAAACTCCAAAACTATTCGCGGTTGTCAGGGGAAAAAAAAAGAAACGTCACAGCCCTTATCTTCGCTCGATAGTGATAATGTCGAAACGAAGAAATCGTTCGGTTCGACGAATCCTCCTTAATGTATGATACAAACTGAAACCGTTCAGTCAATTTCAACAGTGTGATGTGTCGTGTCTCGAGTTGCCAAATGAAAATCAATAACAAACCTGAGAAGAAAAAAACACATACACACAAAAACGATCGACTCAATTAACATTCGCTTTATCGAATATAGAGAAGACAAAAAAAATTCTTGTTTGTAGAAATGCAAATGAAAAAATCGGCCTAAAAACCGGTAAGAATAATTTTCCGTGAGAAACAAAACGCTGACACGAAAAAAACGACGAATAGCTCACGAATGGACATTCGATTGAATTATTCTGTCGCGCGAAATAAAAAAGGAAAGAAAGTCGTTCAGGAAAGACGAGGTGCATTCATGTATCAGTATTATTATAGAGAAGCAATATACACATATATATATAAATATATGCATATATAAATAAATAAATAAATAAAATATATATATATATATGTATTTATATATGTATATATGTATGTATGTATGTGTGTGTGTAAGTGTCTGCAAGTACAAGGAGAATTCCTCGTAAAGTAAAATGGACATTTTGGGGCTAAAATTTTCGATGAATAATTGTAGAAAGTATTTCCTTTGAAAAAAAAAAGAGTCGACCAACGAATAATCGTGGAAAAGCTCTTTATCATTGATGCTCTCAATGCTACGTAAGTTTCGAAGTATCGCTCCAAACTTCGAAATATTTAACCGGAAGCTCCGAACGAACCGAAGAAAATGAACTTTACTAGGTGACATCCGATACCATCAGATAATTGACAGTCACAACAGTAATTGACAGGCAGACGCATCGATGTATCGCATATACAAATATGTATCGTTTTCCTTGACATATACATTCGTATATTATACCAGAAGGGAGATTATCTACGATATACCATAATGTGACAAATACTCGAGACCTATTCGCTTATCGCAACCGTTTTTCAAATTTCTTTTTGCATTATTTTTATCTGGTTGTTTCTTTGCACGATCGAGAACGAGCAACCAATGACGTCCGCCTTACGAGGCCTATGAGAATTAAGAGTATGAACGAAATCGACAAGAAAAAATAACAAAAAAAAATTTTAACAAAAACAAAACGAACCCAAACATCAATACCAAAAAATGGAAGAGTAACGAATACCGCGATTGCGGACGAACGAGAGCGCGTAATGAATACATATTTTGACAAAAAAAACAACCTCTCTCTCTCTCTCTCGTTCGAATCCCAAACGCGAGATTCCTCGATTGTTCTATTTGCACTGCACCTCATCAACGAGTCGAGCATACGTATCCCGGAAAGAATTTTTTTAACGTCGAGAAAAACCGTCAAAGTCCGGACACGAATAAACGATAACCTAAAAATAAAAAAAAAAACGAAATGAAAAATAAATCAATGACGTCGACAAAGAACGAGAAAATAATAAAACGAGAATGAACTAAGAGTTTCGATACTCCAGGTATAACGATGACTTACCGTCATTCACGAATGGATATTATACGACAAAACCACTTAACATTGATAAAATTCATAAATTATATTGTATAAATACATGTATATATAAGTATTCAGAATATCGTATATATAATAATATATACGATGTACACAATATTATTATTATTATTATCATCATCATTATTATTATTATTATCAATATTATTATAATTACGACATTGCATCCATAGTATAAATGTACGACGATATATATATATATATATATATATATCCCGTATGCATATAACTATTTTCTTCTATGGATATTGTGAATGAATGTGATTGCTCGTAATTTTTCATGATAACGTTTCCGGATGCGCTGCAATCGATCCGATCGCTATCTGTCTCTGTCCCCGTACCATCCCCCCTCATGTGTCCTTTTCTACTTAAAAATAACGAAAAGTGCATAAAAGTGAAAATTAGATGAAACTGCGCGAAGGTCGCTTTAGAAAAAAGAAAAAAATAATGAAAAAAAAAGAAGAAAAATTTCTATCTTTCGTCAATGCTGAAACGATGCACACGTGCTTTTACGGGTTTACAAAAGTGCGTGGATGGTTGTGGGTGGGTGAGCGTATACACGTATAGAGAAATGTTCCTCGAGTGTATTAGAAGCTTGGCGATCCGTGAGCAGCGCATCGTGCCCTGAATTTAAAAAAAAAAAAAGGAAAAATGGCAAATCTCATTTCCAACACCGAGCTATACTAAGAGTAATCATATAGCAATGAGAATATTAAAAAATCGTAAATAAAAAAAATGGTAAAAAAAAGGACTATAATGTATAAGCCAAGTGCCTTGTGTTCTGGTAAACTAATCGTTGAGACTTTTATCTACGATATTGAATGAAAATGGAAAACGCGAAAATGGAAGTGATCGAGAGGTTTTTTTTTTGGGGGGCACGTCGCGTCGTTGCGTCGACGTCGATCTCCGATCTGTGAAAGGAAACGAACGGAATAGTAGACGAAATTCGTTGATTCGACGATTTTTTCAAATTCGAATGGTATATCCATTACAATGCGTTACAGAAGACGCAGAAACACGCGCAGACTTGTTTTTCTCCAGATGTTATGTTTTTCTTATCAACTCGTTCGTTTTGGGCCCTGGATAGAATCCTGAAAAAAAATTTCGAAAGTAGACCGTACTTTTTGAAATAGCGATTTTTTTTTAGCAATCTTTTTTACTATTCTACTGTAGATTACAGTAGGAACTCGATAAATAATATTACTCTAAAAAATCTATGTCTCGAAAACCATAGCACTGGATTGACTGGATTGCATAAACTTCTGAAGGAATCCGAATTTTGATCTGAAATTTGACATACATTTTCTTTCTAATATTTTAAGAAAAGAAATATTCGCGATGGTTTTCAAGATATTGATTTTTGAAAATGGTTTGTTTTTAAAAAGGAGTATTTTACTGCACTAAACACAACCAAACAAACCTATTTTAAGCAAAACGAATCCAAACAGAATCAAACAATCCCAGACAGGCCCAAACAAACCCAAATAAATCAAAACATAATTCGTCATCTCGAAAACTATCGCTAAACGCCGGAAATTCTTTCAGGTCTTCGTTTAAAAAATTAAAAGCAAAATCTGTAAAAAAAATTGAGCTCGATCAAAGGGGAGGAATTTTAATAAAAATTATTTCAAAACTAAAAAATGTAATATCTCGAAAACCATCGCTAAACGCCAAAAATCGTTTTAGGACTTATTTTTAAATATTAAAAGTGAAATCCGTAAAAAAAATTCAGCTCGATCGGAGGGAAACGACTTTATTATAAATTATTTAAAAACATAAAAAGTTAATATCTCGAAAACTATCGCGAGTTGCCAAAAATCCTTTTAAGGAGTCTCTTGAAATGGTTAAAAAAGGAGTATGTCAAATTTTAGAACGAAATCCGGTTTCCGCTTTTCGGAAGTAAGGCCAATGCTTTAGGGGATCGTTTGAAACATTAAAAGGAAAGTCTCTGAAATATGTAGGCTCAATCGGAGATGGAAGCTTTTCCGAAGCTTATCTTTCGAATTATAGCCGGAGTCTGAACGTGTGCGAATATCTTCAAGAAATGTAATGAAAGAAAAATGTCTCTACGGAAACGTAACGTTTGAATGAATGAAAGCATAAAAAGGCGTGCCAAAAATGAATTAAAGTAATGTGCGAAGCTGACCGGTTGATTGTAATACGTATCGAGCAGCTCTACTTTCACTGCCTGAGAGAGTGAGGTTCGTAATTATTTTCCGACGAACCAATCAAACGATAATAATAATCCTGAATTTTCGTTTAATCAAGCGTACCTATACGCGTCTCTGAAACGCATTGAAAAGATAAGAATTCGAAACGGCCACAAGAAACTCTTCGTTTCGTTGGTCAGCTCCGTTTTTACATTCTCGTGGCATCTTCCAACAATTTTCTTCATTAAGCCAATCCTTTTTCTTATATGAACGGAATCGTTTTTTTTTTTTTAATAAAATCAATTTCGAAGTAAATACTTTTCTTCAAAATTCAACAGCAGAATTCGAACGAACGTTAGTTATATGTTTTTTTGTTGTTCACATAATTTTCCAAAAGATTTCTCGAAATTTGATTCAATATTTTTTCGAATTTTTCTTGATTCAGTTTTCGATTCAATTTTTCTTGAGTTTTTCTTCATTCAATTTTTGATTCATTTTTTTCAGAGTTTTTCTTGCCTCATTTTTGTACTCAATTTGTTCAGAGTTTTCCAGAATTTTGTCAATAACGACATGAGCGTCTACTTACGATTGATGGGTGGATCGAGGGAATTAAATCACAGCGATTGTCAAGGAGCTCTTTCTCTCTCTCTCTCTCTCGTGCTCGCGTTGTTTTTTCTAACGAATCTATCGCGTAGTCTAGATCTAACTAAAGTGTATTAACTTAGCTATCTCTTTACAAGGAATTGATGTAAATACGTAGATTTGGGTACATATATACATACACACACCCGTGCACGTACATATACATCCACACTTGCACACACTACGCATATATATATATACATATATTGTTGCTCGATAAAAAAAACGTGTAAATGAACTATTAAAGGCACTCGCGAACTCCGAAAAAAAAAACAACCAGAACGACTCTCTCGTTCACAAATTTCCACGATTTGAAAGAACCGGAAGAAATGGCTGGAAAAAAAATCATCGAACGTTGTCGTCAAAATAATTTTATTTTTTTTATTTCGTCTGCGAGGTCCTCTGATTTTTTGGTGGGCAAGGGGGGAATCTTTTCGGGTCACCAGCTTATAAGTGTGCACACACGGAAAGTATTAATCTGTAAGAAAAGCGAAAGAAACAAGGCGCTTCGGACCCGAAGAAAAAAAAATGAAGATAAAAAGAAAACAATATTCTCGTCATCTATAATATGTGTCTGTACAGAAAATATATTCTATCGCGATACGTAAATTTTTTTTTTACCGAAACAAACCGAAGAGATAATCCTTTTCGTCGCACTGTTGCGTTTGTTTTTTTTTTTTTTTTTGTAAGAACAATAATACGTGCACTCATAGACCGCTAAGAAAAAAGCAATTACACGATTTTCCTCGCTTCATCATCACCGGCAAATTAGCACTCGTCATCGCACAAATCGTTGTCACGAAAGTGTAAAAAAAAAAAGCATTTCCACCGGCAACATATGCTGTCTCAACAATAAATTTTGTGCCAATATACTTCGATGCTCAATCAAATTTTCTCAATCAAAAGTGCCGCTTTTATCGGCACAAGTCGAGATAAAGTGAGCGAGGGCAGAGCGCAAAACCTATGAATTTCGTTGACAATCACACATACACACACATACACATACACGATGAAAAAAAATACGAATCGAAAGAAACGACGATCCAAGTGTGACTCGTTATCCCTTAGTGAATTCTTAATGAACGAACTAACCCAAACAAACCCAAACAAATGAAAAAGAAAAAGTCTTTTTGCGATTCGTCGAATGATCAAGCAGTATCGATTGTTTTAATTTCTCCATTTATTTACGATAACAATACGATATATAGAGAAGAATGAAATTTCTTTCTTTCTCGATCTCTCTGTGCAGCGTCTCGGAAAACACTGTCACCCGTAGCTGTGCCAAGCTCCGAGTTTATTCTAATTAACTAAGTAACAATGGATAAACAGTTTTTAAATAATAACATGGCTGAAGCTTAAAATCAAAATGGTAATGAAATTAAAAAAGAAAAAGAAGAAAATAAACGAAGAAGAAGCAAAGAACAGACGAGCGAAACAAATGAGGCGAAATATTGGGCGCGGGTGCCGAAACGCGTCACTTTCGGAGCGTACTTCGGTGCTATGAGTAATTTAAGCAAGTAATATACCGTTAAGAGGCTAGTAAACGCAGTATTAAGTAAATAACGAGAAACAAAAAAATATTGACATACGATCGCGAACAGACAAACGCACGCAACTGACACATACATACGCACTTACGAATATATATAACATATATATATATATATATATATATATATATATATATTAAAAAAAAAACATGTATATGTAAATACACTTTTGAGGAGCACGTGCGACGACGAAGAAAAATTAATACGCGTAATATACTCATCTCTAGGGCTGGACAATATTTTCTTACGAAATGGAACTACAACCCAAACCATAAAAAAAAAAAAAAGAAAAAAAGAGAAGCTAAAAAGGAAGTATGAATTCCCTCGTTTTTCTGTACATTCCCGAATGTAAATATTAAGTGTTAAAGGTATATACATATTTTTGTGTATGTAAAAATACCCTTTGTAAACCGTCGACGATGACGAATAATAGTACTCGAAATATATTTATACGTACATATATGTATATTAATATATACATAACATACGCCATTTCTCCGGATATTGTTAAATTTGTGTCTCGACAGGGCCGATGAAATTCTGGCTTTGCGATTCGTTGGTATCCCCCGTGCGGACGTAGTAGCAACTTTTTCAGTATTTACTTTTCAAAAATCTTTTTTTTTTTAAACTTCGTTTCGTCTTCTTCGATCAAGCTAGCAACGTAAAAAAAAGGGAAGAAAAAAAAACAAATAATTCAATTCGTGACAGTTTTTGCGGTATTCAACCTTCGAGATTGTTGAACGAAGATTGTTGACGAGGTTGAAAAAAAAAAAAAGGAAAAAGATAAAAACTGAAAAATTGCGGAATCTCGCGTTTCCGAGGTCTCGCGAGAAGCCGATCGGGTTACCGGCGAATCCGTGAGCTCGGAGCCCGGCAACGTTGCATGAAAAAATGAGACGAAATCGATGATATATTCACTTTTAATATACAATAGAAAAATCGATGTTAATTGTTCGGTGTTATGACATTGGAAAGAAAAAAAAAGCCAAAAAAAAAACCAAAAAAAAAAAACAAACGTGTTTTACCGCGCCACTATGGATTCTTCTGCTTTCTTTATGAAACGCGTGATAAGCTCTTTTATGAAAGTCCAGCCCTAAAACGAACTTTCGAAGTACTTTTTTTTTTTTTTTTTTGTATTTAACACTGTATTGTTGCTCCCATTTTCTCATACCCTCGTTTTCTCTCTCCCTCTTGTTCTCTCTCGATCTCTCTATTTTTCTGTCCCTTTCTTGCACTTGCTCTCAAGTCTCTCTTTCGCAGGAAAAGAAAAAGTATTTTGATAATAATAATCCCTCGACGAACACCACGATTTCTCAATTAATCATACGCACACATGCACGTACACACTTATACACACACACACACACTCTTCGACATATCAAAGAGGAAGACGAAAAATGTATGCGATATATATTTCTGACACCTGAAAAAAAAAAATGGCAATACAATTCTTTTCGCTCAATGCAACAAGTTTAAACGAGAAAAAAAAATAAACAAACAAACCAACAAAAGAAAACCGACGGTATAGCGAGAGAAAAAAAAAGAAAACACGAACAATCCTCCTTTTTTGTGGAATGTTAATGGTCAAGCCGAGTCGAACGTGTTCTGACTCGGTACTGTAATACGTAAGAGCCTAGACTCGAATTTTAACCGACTATACAATAATCATCCTTTGAAAGAAAAGAAAAATTGAAATAAAAAAAAAAAACAAGGAAAAAAAAGACGAAAAGAAGGAAACATCGTGCTCACGTTCAAAGGGGTACCTAACTCAACGCGTCGATCCGAATAAACCAAAGATCATGTACGAGTGACATTCTTCCGCTGTGAAATTCTTTGAAAACGTAAGAAAAAAAAAAAAATCGCGAATCAAAAATTATCTCAGACGAGATAGAAAAAAAAGGAAAATCCGTTGAGTAGAAAGGAATTCAAAAGTCCATGTAAACTTCAAAAAAATGAATATCAAAACCCATCCCAAAGAAGATAACGGAAAGCTAGTGAAATGAAATGTATATGGGAAATATAAAATATATACACACATATATATATATATATATATACATATATACGTGTGTGTATATATCGTGAAACGAAATCTTCTTATTTCTTCATTACTCCACGATATTCGCGACAGCGAAAGAAAGAAAGAATAAAAAACACAACGTATCCTTGTCATCGTCAAGTTTACGTAATAATATACAAGACAGTAGGTTACAAGACAAAAGACCGTTCGCTGATGTACGAATACGTACAATAGTACAAGATAGACAAAAATCGAAAGAGGGGAAAATACCGAGAAGCGGAAGGAAGAACAAATGTTTGTAAGATATCGAATATGAATTCTGGTAAAGTTCACTCACTTAGTAGTACGACAAAGACAGTGTATATGTACGAATGAAAAAAAAAAATGATAAAAATTAATAACGACTCCCCCTTGCTCCTCGCTACCCACTGTATGACTACGAATCCTTCGAAAACTACCCTCCCTCAATCTTCCCTCTCTTTCCTTTACGAGACAAGTGTATAAAAATATATATATATATAAATGAATTTAAAAAAATGATATCATGTAATTAACACCGATTAATATACATATATATATATAAATATAAATATACAT